>ML792413.1:244262-263402 GCA_009831015.1 Picea engelmannii | reverse complement strand
ATATATATTATGTATGGAGAGGTAAGTGGATGAGAGGGGGTGTGGGTGAGTGATAATGAGTCTGCTAGCTTGCCATGGAGTGGGTTAAAAAAAAAAACTAAGTGTGATATGAAGGAGGGGAAATAAGGTAGGGGAGGGATAAGGAGGTGAGGTTTAAAAATATTTGAAGTGTTGTAAAAAGGGGGAATAAGAAAATAAACTAAGTGTGGGAAACAAGAGAAGACTTTCGATAATGAAGCTGAGTATGGAAAAGGTAGTAAATAAGAGGAAACTCAATAAAAAATAAAATTTCCAAGATGATGAACATGGTTTCGAAGATTTGAACATGGCATGGTTCCAAGAGTTGGTCATGATTTCACATATAAGAAGTGTCATTTTTCCGCTTAAACGTAAACTTGGATATCTTGAGCATATGAACAGATATTTTGAATCTAAAAAATGTGTGACGAAGATGAGACTGAGGGCTATGCAATGAACTTGTTATCATTAAAAAAATTTCTTCTTTTGATATCATTTTTTTTATGAATTCAAGAGAGGGAAAATATAGATGACCAAATTTTTTTCAACACCAGGATACATATTGTGTTCAATTGTGTTGATGGTGTGTATATTTTTTCATGTGTTTTCATTTTCATATTCATTTATTTTCATAAGTTCAAGAAAATATTGTAATCAATTAATCTTGGATCTAAGGAAAATTAGTCTTCATAGTCTAAGGTTTCATAATATTATAAAATATGTTGTGATGAGTTGTTCCAGTGGAATATCCATGTCTGTTTACAAATTATATTGGTATCAGAGAAGTTTTCCTCGAGGTATTTATGGAAATTTGCAAGATCTAGTAATTTTCCTAAGAAGAAAGTCACATAACCCTAGCCATGGAAAATAAGTCTATTCACAAAAATCTTTCAGATCCAGTAGAAGAGATATTTTCAACGCTAGAAGATAAATTCATTGACATCTCTTGCAATATGGCCTTCCTCACGGTGGCTCTAAAATGCAAGCTCAGAGTGTTCATGGAGGATGGAGGCTCTAACTTAGAGATATGGTTATAAGGTAAGCCAAGAGAAAATGAAGACCCAAAAAAGGAGTCGAGGAAAGAGCTTGAGAAAGAGAATCCAAATTCCAGTGCCATTACCCCTTCATAGTATTTATTTAAAATGGAAGAAAAAGTCAATATCAAGAAATACCAAGGTGAGATCAATGCATTAAAGTTGAATCATTGGTTGCAACAATTAGAGGTCCATTTCAGTGCTCACAATATAGACGAGGAGAAGAATATTTCATTTTCCCAAATGAAATTAGAGCTCCATGCATTAACTTGGAGAGAAAGCCACACAAAGACACTTAGAATGGAGGGTGATTCACTAGTAACTAAGTGGGAAAATTTTAAAACCCTCATTAAGTCTCAATTTTACCCTATCGGGTATGTATAGGACTAATGGATCCATTGGTATTACTTTAGGAAAAAACAAGGGCATAGTGTGCAGTAGTACATCACTGAATTCATAAAGATGGTTGTCATGTTAGGTATCTCTCTCAAGAACCTATATGAACTCCTCAAGTATATAGGGGGTCTACACAGTCATTTGAGAAAGCAAGTGATGCTCTTAAATTATGAGACAACTGACTAGGCCCGTGTGCAAGCACGGTATCTAGAAAATATAGGCCACAAAAAAGGACAACCAAGTGGTTCTGAAAAAAAAGTGCACTAAGACGCTTCCAAGGATGGAAAGAAGAAGTGGAAAGGGGAAGACAAGAATATGACAACCATTTCATATCAATGCAAGAATCCAAGTAACCACTGTAACCATTTTAATATCGATGGTCACATTGAAGAAAATTGTTGGAAAATACATCCAAATATGGATGCTAAGAACCCTAAGAAGGATGCAAAGAAGAAGAAACTTATAGCCACATATTCAAGCAATCAAGTAGAGATAAACTCAGATGTGGATGAGAAAAATTCCTTCACTTTAGTGTAGAAGGAGGTGAATCTGAGTAGCCTTCATCACAAAGAAGAGATAGAGCTGAAAAAAATATTCCATATCAAGATCTCGGTCAAGAAGACCTATGAAGACACTCTATTCAATTCTGGTTCATAGGCCAATCTCATAGCATATGGTCTAGTCAACAAGCTTGGGTTGGAGGTTGATGATCATACTAGCCCATATGCACTAGGGTGGGTAAATAAGGATGTAGATATCATGGTCGCAAAACAATGTAAGATTAAATTTTTTGTAAGTGTATTTTTTAGTAATGAAGTGGAGTTAGATGTAGTACCCTTGGATGTCTGTGGTGTAGTGTTTGGAATCCCATACATGTATATGAGGAATGCAATATTCATGCATACAGAAAATTAGTACTTCCTGATCAAGGATGTGAAGTCTTTCATCATCAATGTGCATAAAGGTAAATTGAATATCTCATTGGTAAGTGCCAACCAAGCCAAAATTAGATTGTTTTAAGTAAGAAGTATGCTTTTCTTTTCTTTTGAGAGAATCAATCAGGTGATGAATTGATAGGAGTAAAGGAATTCTTGAAGGAATATACTTAAAAGAAAAACAATAGTTGGAGGATTTGTTGCAAGCATACAAAGGAGTGTTCCATGAACCTAAAGGAATTCCACCTAAGAGGGAAGTGGAGAATGAGATACAATTGTTGTATGAATCCCCATTACCAAATATTGGGTTGTATAGATAGTTTGTTCTAGAAGAAGATGAAGTAAATAAACAATTGAAATAACTACTGGAGTAGGGATTAATTCTATTAGGCACCTCACCTTGTGGGTCACCTATCATCATCATACCCAAGAAGGATGTATCGACTACAAATCTCTGAAAAAGATTATGTTAATGAAAAGGAATTGATGTCCTTATAACAACATTTTCGAATCTTGCTAGGCTAAGGAAAGTTAGGCTAGATTATTACCCTATGCTTATAGCCTTTACAAAAATATCAACTATTCCTAAAGAAATATGTACTTGTGCATAATTTTGTTTTATGTGTTTGGGGTTTTATCAAAAAAATAAAATAAAATATTGTAACTGAAATTTATATAAGATTTAAGAAATAATCAGAAGAAAAATATGAAACAATATTACACATCAATTCCAAAAGTGAGATAAAAACCAACAATGATGTTTATTAATTCGATTATGAATTACAAACAAAAAAATTATCTTCATACCCCTGCATGGGTGAGGACCAAAGTAAGACTTAGAAGTCAAAGGTGGAATGATACATCACACAAAGACTACTGGTGTATTCTAAGTAAAGACCAATACTGATAAAATTGGATCAACAAGCCACAAACGTGCCAATATATTGACTCTACAAAACAATTCTAATCAACACTGAAAACTAATTCATAAGTCAAATATGAATTAACAGGGTCAAATATACTTTCAAAACAAATGATTGACCTTTGGAAGCATGTCAATAATCTATGCTTATCTATCCTTCTTATTGCCACCTTAAGTAAAACCCCGCTATCAAAAAGAAGATCATCCTTCAGGTAATTCAGAAGTGAATGGAAAATGAATGTAATCTCACTTTAGAGTAAGATGAAACCTTATCATAGTTTGTGCCTCTCTATTCTCTCCTATTTGTCCCTTCAGTAAGTCCTTTTTTTATTCCTGAAACGTACTTTTGATTAGTTCAACTAAATTTAGTTAGATAGTTAACTAACTTTGGTTAAGTAGGACAAATAAGAGATAGTTATAATAAGGGTTTTTAAATAAATAATAACTAATAGGTGGGGAGCCCCTAAATAAATTTATTATTTAATCTTCAAAATATTCCCTTGTACCTCTATAATTTCAATATGCATACCATCCAAAAATATAATTTCACATTTGAAAACCCCAAAATGATCTAAAATATATCAAAATATTGTCTGTTGTCCCAAAAACAAAAGTGTAAGTATGTCATCAATAAAATTCCACACAAATCCATCATAAAATAAAATAAAAAATCATATTTTTTGTGTAAGGTTGTCCTCTTTTGTCCACTATCCTGAGAAGAATCCAACCTGTGTGTTTGTAAATCTTCTTTGGAAGATTTCTTGTCTTGATTTGATGATGCTTCATGGTGCATATCACAAAAGGTGATATTCCTAGGATCATGCTTTTGGGGAATATAATGAGTTAACATAATGGGAAGAAGAACCAGAAGTAGGTGACATGGAAAGTTGCTTCTCTTGCTAGGTTTAGGTACCTGAGATAAATCTTTGTTTTTATTACGTTGTTGAGAAGATAGTGCACATGAAGCTATGGAAACAACATGTTGAAGTGTTTGCTTAGGAGGAGGTGGAGGTAGTGGAAAAGATACAGTAGGCCATCCATGACGATGAGGTTGAGGATCATTAATTATTTCATTCACACCATCATTGACTGGAATCTCAGTTTGTAAATATACTTGTGGTTCTATAGGTATGCCAGTGTTGTTGGGATGAGGGTGCACTGGAGGTCTGACAGGTGGTCAAGGAGGATTAAAATATCCTTGTTTGAGAAGGTTGATAAGACCAGTTTGTAGGAGTTGATTAAAATCCTTGGAATCAACATCAAAGTGAACAGAGAATCTAAGTCTCTTGTTTCTTCCCTTAGGCAAGCTAGCTTGCTACCCTCTATTCCAATTTCCTTTGTTTCCCAAGTTATCTTTGTTAGATCTGTTGTTTCCTCGATTGAAAATATCATCTATTAAACATGAAGGCTAGATCAAAGTATGCATACCATAGCAAGTAAAACATCTAATACATTTTTCATTTAACATAATTTTTAGAAGTGGCTTTGACTTGATAAAAAATCAATCATGAAATCAACCAGGGATAAAAGAGAAGAGTAACTAAAAAATCAAGCCTTTTTCTTTGTTTCAAAACATTTCGAGAGATCATAACTCATACAACTGATATTTATTCAAGAACATGGGATTTATAATGATATGGGAAAGATGACATGTTTGTAATGGATGAAAAGTGAAAATAAATGATAAGGAAAAATGGTTCATGTTCATAATTAAAACATATGAATAATCAAACTTCAACCAATATTTCAATTTGTACCCAATGCCTGTCAATAATTTTATCACACATTCCATGTCAAGTATCATCTACATTGACCACTAGTATATCCATTATCCTTTCTTAAAAAATAAATCATTGCATATGCTTATGTATCAGAGGGAAAGAATGTGAAATTAAAATGAAACATGATATTGGGAATTTAGGAGAAATTTATATAAAGTGAAAGTATGAAAGGGATTGGACTTGAAAACAATAAAAATCAACCATTTCCAAAACTTGTGATTTTTCTTCAAATACTCATTATCTTTTGTCATCTTAGACCTGTCCTTGAATGTTGAACATATACTTTAGTAATCGGGTTCATGGTTCAATTTTAAACTTTTGAAGAAACAAACATTTGACAATGTTTTTCCCTTCAAAATTTCTCTTAACCATAGATGTAACAAACAAAATGTATATGCTTCTTATCAAACTGTTTATATCAAAATTCTATCAAGCTTCGCTTTTTATAAAAAATAATTTTTATTTCATACAACAGGGGGAGAAATGATGAAGTTTAAATGATATATATTTTTTGGGAATTTAGGAATGATGTATGTAAAATGAAGTAATGAGGGATTTGGTCCTGTATGTAAGATAAAAAATATCTTCTAATTCCTTCATTGATTTAGCCATATTTTAATCCAATCCATATCATCATGCCCATAAATAAGTAGCAAAAAATTCGCCCATTTTGGCTTTTACAGTCATCAAATAAGTTAGCAGTAAAACTTAAAATGAATTAACATGCCTTTATGAACCATTGGTTCTAATATTTGAAACCAATTAAAAACCAATATAATATAATTGACCAGGTCGTTTCCATGTTAGGGTTTTATAATTCCATGTAAAATAATAACACACAGGTCGAAAACCTATTCTCTTCAACCATTTTTCTTAATCAAAACTTGGTGCATGAGCTTGATAACCTTTATGCAAATAGTTCATACTCAAATCCTATCCATAAAAACCCATTGCATTTACATATTGAAAACTCAATGAGGATTGGAAAGTGAAATGATAAGATTTTTTTAACCCAACTGTTATGTACATGCATTTATCAACAAATCACCCAAGCATAGGTTAGGGTTTCAGGTCATGCAAAAGGGCATTAAAGTTGGCCACATATTCTAACCTCTCTGCAATTAAGAGTGTGAAGGTATCGAGCTAGACATAATTCAAAACCTTATGAAGATTGAGCTTGACATTTCCATGTTATGTACATGCTTTATAATTAGGGTTTTTCAAAATGACAATGATATCCAATTCGCTATTCAACCACGAGGTCAAGGCCGCAGTAGGATTTTATCCAAACAAATTATAAGACAATATAACGACCAAAATTTTCTTGTAATGTTACTACTCAACATGTAGAGTCAAGCAATAGGTACATGATGGCGCACGATTATAAGACCCTAGGTTCAATTTCTTCAACCAACAAAATCGTTTTGAGACCAACCCTTTAGGCATCACCTACATGCAAGTAAAGTCTCACCCAAGGCATCTACTGGGGCCATAGGAACCAAGTTTCTAAAGGGATGAGGGAATGTGAGGCTATCATCATATCCATTAATATTTATCCACCCTGTGCGCAATATATTTATTCATATCCTTTGATTAGTTAACAAACTCTATTGTGAAAAACGATTATAAAATAGATTTGAACATAAGTAACCCATTGTATCATTAATTATTATTGTGCATCAATCATATAGTAAACAAATCTATACTGATCATGCATAAAACAAACATCCATGAACAACCACATCAAAGGACACATTCAGACATAGGTTTTAATGTGGTTCACTGAATCCTTGGGATACGTCCACAATGGATGTATTTTATATTAATATTCATGCAACAATTGCCTCATGCCTGCGCACTATGCTTACAATAGATACATAATGGGATAGATCTCCATCCTACCTAGCCACTCTGCATTACAAGCCCCATCTCTGCAAAATCACTCTCAAAGCCTTAAGCATATGCTCTCTTTCTCAATCTAATATCTTATTCTCAGCAGCCTATTCTTCCCCGACCCATTACATATTTATACATAGAGTTAGGGCTCAGAACCCTAATAATTTATCCCAAAACCCTAATATGTCCTAACTGTTTTCCTTCTTTTTCTCTAGCATGTTGCTCTTCCTTATTTTTCACCAACATGCTTCTTTTCCTTACTTTGCATCTACATGCTACTTTTGCATGCCTAACTATTTTTCTTCCTACTTTTGTGCATGCTCTGACTTATGATTTTACCCCACAAATGATTCATTTTCTTCTTTTTCACGTGCTCTTCAAAAATTAGTTATTCAAAATGCATGTCCAACAGGCCCCAGAGTATCACTTGTGGCTCGTCCTAAGCCACTTAATCCTGTTGCGTTGCGCCCTTCCACACCTCCATGAACTTTTGGAGGGTTTCTCTTGCTGTAGAAAATTCCCTATTTACCTCATCTTATTTCTCCAAAATATCCTCTACTACTTACATAGTCAAAGTTGTGAGCTTCTCCTCGTTGTCTTGTGTTGATTTCTTCACCGTGCCTTGTGCAGATACCAATACCTCTATGACCCTAAATGCTTCATTCTGTAGGGGTACCAAACATTTTTCAAGAGTCTTATGCTCTTCCCTTAGCTATTCTATCTCGTTGTATGACTGCCTATTTTCCAGGATTGTTGCTACGTGCTCATATGGTGGAAACTTGCTTATATTCTTCTTGGCCTTATGTGCCTTCTCCTGTGAATTCCTTAATATTTCATGAACGCCCTTCATTTCCAGGTCCTTCATCAACTTGATCCAAAGTTTTGTTCTTTCTTCACATAACTTCACACACTCCTTTTCCAGACTCTTAATGCTTGCTACTAAGGTTATCAATGTTCTTTCTCTTTGTTCCTTCTCCTTAGGTGGTGTCCCTGGTGTAGTGTGCACCTCAAACTCTTTGATTCTGGTGTGGAATCCTTGAATGAATTCACTAATTTTTGATACATGTTCCTCCAGTGTGGCTTATACCACCATCAACACCTCTGGAATCTCCTTATATATTTTTTGGATGGCATGCTGTATCCTCTCTTCCTATTTCTTGGCCTCATCCTTCTCCTTCAATATCCTTTTTGCATTTTTCTTAGCCTCATCCTTCTCCTGCATAACTTTCACATAATCATTCTACAATTATTCCTTGTCTTCCATTACCTTATCCAAGTCCTTTGAAATTAAATCTTCATGGAACTATATTTCCTGCGCAATACTTGTCTGTAAGCCTTGTAGTGCTTCTATGGGCATATGTGAAATGACTAAGTATGGGTGAATTAATACTCGATCCTGCTCCTGCATCTCTAGCATGGGGAACTCAATTATATCTGGCGAGATCTTCAAAACTCTTCACGCTGCTTCTATCTCTAACAGTTAATAATTAGTGGCTCCTACTTCCCCATTCATGCTTGTTGTTGGTCCTTCACCAGATCTTTGCTCCGATGCTCTTCTTACTTCCTCTCAGAGCCTCTTCTCCAACATCCCTAACTTGGTATCCGATCATGTCGATATCATTGCTCGTCAGTGTAGATAGTTGGTTCTTTATGGGATTTCATATTCTTCCATGCAAATGTTGTTTTCCCCTTATCTTGTTATTTCCTCTTATCCCTTACTTCTAGTACTATCTTCCGGGCATCCCCTGCACCATTTCCTTGACCATTTCCTTTTTATTCTTCTTCATTGTCAGGGTGCTCATTCTCTATTTTGTTCACAGGAACCTTCTAGTCTAGGTCCTAATTCTGCATAATCAGTTGGATATCTTCCTCTGTGATTTTGTACTTTTTATGGACCCATTCCTCTCCTAGGTATTTCTTTTCTTGTATGTAGATGTGATGATAGTTTTCCCGGAATCATGAAATCGGTGTGTACGCCTATACAAGATATGGTGAAATTTGTGGTGTATTCCGGATACACCTCATAATCCTTTCATTGTATATAAATAACTCAACGTTGGTTTCTATTTGTCTTCTCTTGTTCTTCATATACCAGAAGTTTGGATAGTTGGTTGCCAAGCATGTCTTACCTCCTAGACCCAAAAACTGCACATCCTCTGGTTTATTCCACGCTGTGAACACAATTAGAATTAACAATAAAGAATAATGGAATTACATGCCTCTGTCCTATGCTTCTGTGCAATCAATGAGGAATCAGTTAAGTGAAAATGGTGCCTAGGTCATCGATACCTATTCTACAGACTTCTTAGCCACAACTATCACACTTGTAGGCACTTGGTATTTCCTGCAGTTTCTCAGCAACTTGCATGCCAATGTTTGCATCACAATTCTTATTGTTGGGTCATAGATACTTGGTACGTCCAACCCACACACCCCTATGACTGTGTGAAATTTCTCCCTCATGGAATATGATAGAGTCTTGTCATGATTTTTTTCTACAAATTATAAGGTGGGATATCCCCCCTGTGATGTTAAGACCGTGATTCAGGAAATGATATTTTTGTCCATATAAATTTTCCTATCCAACCATAAGTAACCGCCATGAGCACAGGTTAACATCATATTGACACAAACATTTATCTCTTGGATCTTGCCAAAGTGTGGAATTTTAAACAGATTTAGCATGCCATCTTGTTCCAACCCTCTGGCCCATACCTTTGGCACAGGTATAGCCTCATTCATCACTGGGTCTATTTTCAATTCCACGTAGTCACTCGGTGCAAGTTCCTGGAACTTAGTTGTGTCTATGATATCATGGTACACATATTTGAGCTGCAGAACCTTACCTAACATATCCTCATCGATGATGACACCATCTGGGATGTCGAGCATCACAAATGGATACTTGGAATCGTTCTTCAATGTCACTAGTTCGACATCATCCTTCCTCAACGGAATGTAGTCCCTAGTAAACCTTGGATCCGATGATGATTCTCCTGGAGTCTCCTGAACCTATGGTGTTTCTATTTCTATTCTCATTTAGGATTTCTTTGGTGCAGAAGATGCTGCCTTTGGTGGGTCCATCTCTGTAACTCGATTACTAGCGACAACTGCTTCAACTCTGTGCTTTTTCTTAGGCTCTGCAACACGACTCTCGACTCTCTCTTACTTGCATGCAACTCCAAATGACGATAACATTTCCTTTCACTTTTTACATGGCTTTTTTACTCCCTCGACAATTATCCCTTTACTTTCCTGTTTGTATTAACTGTCTAATCCATTAGTACTGTTTGTTCAATACCTTCTTTAAAGCTTCATTAATTCCAAATCATTCATTTGATTTTTTCCTCAATTTTCCAGGATGTCACGATCTCCGTCGACTTTTTCCATTTATGACGATGTGTCTCCATGATGTGTTGTCATTACAAATTTTCAATCGTCATATCTACTCTTTAATGTTATTTAACGGTTTTTTTTTGTCCTCATCCGCATAGTTTTTCTAGATTACCCATTCATTTACTGCACATGATGTGATTCCATGTGTAATTCACTTCTTATGCATAGTTTCTTCTGTCTGCACAACACTCCCTCCTTTTGCGTATTGACTCTTGTTGAAACTTACTATTTGTTGTTTTTCCTTTTTTTTTTCTTTTTCTTTTCCTCCTATAATACACTACTATAATACACATGCTCTTGTGCAGGCCATACTAGTGCATGGATGATTGTCTGTCGCTATATATTTTTATCTGACTTCCATTGACCTGTCCTCCCAAGACTT
This sequence comes from Picea engelmannii, assembly GCA_009831015.1. Lineage (NCBI taxonomy): Eukaryota > Viridiplantae > Streptophyta > Pinopsida > Pinales > Pinaceae > Picea > Picea engelmannii. Next base: position 252,642 of record ML792413.1, on the reverse strand, counting down.
CACCCTTCAACTTTTCTAGCTCCACAACACCTACTTTTGTCACATACTTGATCATATATGGACCTAACAAATGCATCCTAAACTTCCCAGGGTGTTGCATGATTTTGTTGTTGTATAACAACACTAAGTTTCCCACTTGAAACTTTTTCTATTTAATATTCCTATCATGCCATGCTTTTTCTCTTTCGTTCTGGACTTGCTGATGGAATCCTGTGACAAATCAGTCTTCATCGAGCTGTAACAACTGTGACAATATTTCCTCTATTGTGCCAAAATATGAAAGATCTATAATCAGTACAATGTGTAGGATCAACACAATAAATTCCATTGACATCACAATAAAGATCTTACCCATATACCAACCTAAAAGGAGTATGTCCTATCAAGTTTTTTCTTGTAGTCCTTTATGCCCATAATATTGTAGGGATCCTTAAGTCCTAGCCATCCCTTCTTATGTTGCAGATCTTGGTCAAAGAATTCTCTAAATTGTTATTGAAGGCTTCTATTGCCCCACTTTCCTGAGGATGGTATGGCATGTTCCTCTCATGGTGGATTTGAAACTCCTCAGTCAATGATGCAATTGTCTTATTCAGGAAGTGCATCCCTTGATCACTCAGTAAAATGCATAGGCACCCAAATATTGTAACAAAATTCTCAAATAGAAATCGTGCAGAAGTCTTTGTGCTACAATCCGTGACTAGTGTTTCTTCAGCCCATTTAGTCAAATACTCTGTCGTAGTGATTATATACCTAGCTCTAGATCTCCTGGCTGGTGGATTGATTGGTCCTACAAAATCTATCACCCATTTGTCAAAATCCTATAATGTAACCTGTAGATGAAAAGGCATATCATCCCTTCTGGATGGCTTTCCAACCCTTTGAGAAACATATCATGCCTAGAAATATTCCTTAGCATCATTTTGAGTGTGGGACACCAGATCCCTGCACACAAAATCTTTTGTGTTGTCTCCTTACCTGCGTAGTGTACTCCTGCAACTCCTTCATGTGATTTTGAGAGTATTGTTGGCCTTTCATGCTCTAACACACATTGTATTAATGTCACATCTTCACCTAACTTATATGAGTTCCCTGCCATTAGATATTAGTCCATTTCCTTAACCATTGACTGTTTCTTTTGTGCAACTTTCATGTTCGATGGATCCATTCATGTACTTAATAATTTCACAATGTATGCGAAGTATCCATCCACCATTTGAACTACAAATAAATGTGCATCCAGTAAAATATCATCTAGGTTCCCTTCATCCTCACTTGATAGAATGCGTGATAAGTGATCTGTTTCTGCATTTAATTTTCCTAGATTAATGATGACTTCAAATTCGTACTCTTGAAACAATAACAACCATCTGCAAATCCCGCACCGCCCCCCCCCAACACTAGCTTGTTCACTGAGTATGTTAGTGTGGAATGGTATGTATACATATTGAAATGAGAACCAAACAAATAGTGTCTAAACTTCTGCAGTGCATACATCATTTCCAATCCCTTGAATTCTGTCATAGTGTAGTTATTTTCTGCTATTGACGAATTCCTACTTGAAAATGCAATTGGATGGTCTAGTTCTCCTTCTCATGGATGAGATAATACGACGACCAAAACTATGGACGATGCATCCACATGAAGATGAAATTACTTCTTCCAATATGGGAATATCAAAATTGGCACAATCACTAACTTCTTCTTTAATGTTTCCAAACCTTTTTGGCAGTCCTAATTCCAATGGAATTTGGATTCTTTCTTCAACAAATTATCCATGGGTGTTGTAATCTGCACATATCCCTTAATGAACTTCTTGTAGTATCCTCTATGGCCCAGGGTTTCTCTTAACTGTCTTACTAATGTAGGTGGTTGTAATTCCAAAATCACTATAATCTTGGTAGGATCCGCTAGTAAGCCTTGCTTACATACCACATTTCTCCAAAAAATTCCAAAAGGTGAATAGAAAATACATTTCTTCAAGTTCAATGTAATCTGAAATTGTCTACACCTATCCAACATTAATATTATTACTTCTATGTGATTCTTCAAGACACTAAACACAATGCATTCATCTAAATAAACTTCAAGGACCTTATGAATAAATTATTTAAATGCTGTGACCACTACTCTTGAGAAAATTTCAAGTGCATTTTTCATCCCAAAAGGAATCATTGTGTACTGGTAGCTTCCCCACCCTGTTGCAAAAGTAGTCTTATATCTTTCTTCCCACACAATCCTTATCTAGTGATATCTTGAGAATACATCCATGAAGGAATAAGCCTATTTCCCCCCTACATTCTCTAGCACTTTATCTATAAAAGGTGTCAGAAATGGATCATGCAAACATGCATCATTTATCTTTCTTGGGTCTACACAGATTCTGATCCCTCTTGTTTTCTTATCTTGTACTACCATTGGATTTATCCATTTTGATTCCACCATTTGTTCAATAATTCCTGCTTCTAACATTCTGTCTATCTCTTCTTTTACCTTTTCTTTATACTTAAGATTCAGTCTATAGGGTCTTTGTCTTACTGGTTTAGCATCTAGTTTCAAAGGGATATCCATTTCTCCTAGCTCACCAACTATCCCTTTCATTTATGAAAATGTGGTTGGGAATAGATCCTGATACTTGCGCGGTAAGTCTACAATTTTTTCCATAGTTTCATCATTCCAGTAGTCTCCTATCTGTGCAAATTTTGGATTCTCTTTTGTCCCAATATTTACATTATGCGTCCTTAGTGGTTATGCATATGCAACATATTCAATCTCTATACCTTCCATTGTGAGTTTCCTCTTAGTTTAAGGTATTTGTATATTTCTTGTATCCTCCTCGTCCTGATATTCTTGAGCCACATTATAACATTCCAGTATTTGATGAACCATCATAGAAGTTTTATGCACACTACAAACAAGTACTACATCCATCGACCCTTCTTCCGAAAAAACCATGGTTCTAATGGCATGCAAAGTTTCATCTACCAACAGGGATTCGTATTTAAAAATAAATGTTACCTTAAAACTTTGTGTTAGCTCCTCCCATTCTGTGGTTTCTCTTCGCATTTATAGTTCCTAGTACCAATTCTTGGGGATTGTATCCAATGTATATATGAACTTATGCATCCATTCCTTCTTCGGTATCAAAATCCATATCTTTCTGCACTACACAATATGATCTTTTGGGTCACTTACTCCTGCATATTTCTGTACAATATACTTAACCTCGGTACCAAATCTAAATTCCATCAATATTCTACACTCTTTCCAGTATTCTATTCCTTCTTTATGTGCATCCCACCATTTGGATGGAGTGGCTTTCAAGACAACATCCAATGCTAACAATATTTGTTGTTCGGGTATCTATAATTCAAACACTCGTAAAAAATATCATATGTCATTCAAACCATCATACTTGGGAGGGTTGCATTATTCCATTCCAATCCAGAGCAACGACCAAGTCATGCGGGCACACCGTTTGGTGGATACTTCATGCATCCTTTGTTTCCAATGTTCTTATAGTCCTTGTTGTGAATATAACACATGTGAGCTAATGATTCACCAACTTAGGCCACCATATGTAGTCAGATTAACATAGTCATCCATTCACGCAGTCATATTATATAGGTTATAAATTTTGTTCCCTTTAGTAGGTTCAATATACCTCTTTCCTTCTGTCGGATCCAACGGTGCAATACTCTTCAAGTCCCCTACTTCAAAGATAATTTCCCTTTTCTTTAGATTAATAATTTCCCGATTTCCAAGGGCCCATTCAAGCACCATTAACATTCGGTATGGCTGACTATTATCCATAATCTCAACGACTTTAAAATATTCTACACTGTGCACTTCATCTATATTCATAGGTACCGTTAATAACCGACCAATTGGTACTATTTTGTGCTGGTTAACCAATCTTAATTGGACGGGAGACCAATCAACTTTGAATTCCCCATCATTTCCCATGTTTACTTCGAAATCATTTTTGCATCAAAACCCAAGTCTAAAATGATCCTTTCCATGTCATAATTCCCAATCTGTGCACTTAATATGAACTCACAACTTGTCCTCTTTTTACACAGTACCTGATTCACTACCCTCTGTACGACATCGGATTTTCTTTCTTTCACACAATGATCAATCATTTTTTGCAATGCATTCAATGCACTTTCATCTTTCATCAATGCTAAAAAAATTCTCAAAAATGATTTCATAGAAATTTCCTTTTCAAGGGGACTTTTCGACGTAGTATGATCATAGATCAAAGGCATGCCAATCATAGGGGTTGTAGATAATGTTGATGCTATCCAATCCATTCCTTGTATCTCATTCCTTGTCTATTAATATGTCTCTCTTTCTTGGTGTGGGCCAAATGTCAACATAGGTCCTGCTGATTTCCTCACCCATTGCTTACTCTACCTCCCTCTATTTGTTGCATCAACTCCTGTCTTAGCTCCTTCGTGCATGAAAATTGCTATTTTGGGTCCTTCGTCACATATTTTTGTTGATATATTATGTATGTTCTGATTTATGTTCTAGTTTTAATACCCTCTTTCCTTCCACTTCACAAGTAATTGAGGACAGTCTTTTGTCACATGATCCAATTCTCTACAATACATGCAAGTTGTACAAGGATTTGACAGTCATGAGCTAAGTGTCTTGATTGATTACAATTGTAGCATATTATTGGGCATCTACCTCCTATTCCAAAACTTCCTCTTCCTTGAACTCTACCAAACCCTCCTCGAATTCCTAGATTAAAGCCTCTTTGATTATTATACAATGGACCACCTCCTTCTGTCACAACATTTTCCTCCTAAATTATATACATATCTGAAGTGTTCTCTCTCATTAGATCGGATTCACGACAATCCTTCTCTCCGTTCCCTACTGAATTGTAAAAGTTACAAAATAAATTCCTTGGTGTACTCTGGTATTTCTGCAACATTGGAAAATTAGGCGGATCATGTCCCCAAGTCTTTCATATTTCGAGGAGCCCCACTCTAGGTAATGATTTTATTTCTCCAATTGCCAAATAATGTGCAAAGGCTGGGCATTCACCCTTATGGTGGCATTGAGTCCTACACTTGGTACACCAAAATTATTCCCACTTCTCCTTTCCTTTATTTTGGATTGTCAAGGTAACTAACTATGTCTGGACTTGAGCCATCCCCCCACCATATCCTAAAAGAGATTCTTCCAACTTCATTGCAATATCCAAATCTTCATGTTGCGACACAACCTTTTGTTGTATCAATGGGAAATGAATGTGTGGAAATACTCCTGCAAAAAACCATTCTTTGTCCCGTTGATCAGGAATTTGAAATGTCAAACTACCCATCAAATCCTTAAATATTTGATCATATTACCACACTGACTCTGTCTACACTTTTTTGATTTCCTTCAATTATGTGATGTACTACAACTCATACTTTGACTTCTTGAACTCTTTCAATAATGCTTGTTGAATTTATTCTAGTGTTCTTTCTTGACCTACTGGTGTATTACTTTGCAGTTTCATGTACCATACTAATGCACGACCTCTAAATGATGTTTCTAACTGCGCAATATTTGTGGCCACATCCTAGAATTTTTTTGCAACCCAAATTACCTCACATACAAATAGATGTTGTTCTAGGTCCACTAACCCAACTCCCTGGAACTCATACATTCTAAATGTATTGTCTAAACCTACTATGGTGTTTTGCGTAGTACCTCCCCCTGGTGATGTTGGTTGACTCTAAGTTGACGTACTTATTCTAGTGCTCTAGATAATATTGTTTTGTCTTCCTCTACTAACTATAAGTTATTTTAACAAATCCTCAAATGTTATCTCAGATGTAGGTGATTCATACAAGGTCCTGAATTGACACAAGATCCAACCTGCATAGGACTTAATGAATCTTCTATTATAGGATTGAACTGAGAATCCTCTTCATCTCCTTCTGTGTGCGGTATTTATATGATATGGACTATTGCACATGGTATTATCCTCTCATAATCACTACGCGACTCTCCTTCCTCAGCCCTAGTCTTCAACCTCTTGTACCTTATTCCACTGCATAGTACTCCAAAATCATCTTCTTCTTCTGGTATACCTTCCTTGTTTCTCTGAATCCTTAGTCTCTCCTTTCCTTAGTCATTTATTTCTTCATTCCTTCCTACCTTCAGACTATCCCCCGGTCATTCCCAGTTCCCCTATGTGCACAAATCCCCTTAGCAGTCAGATTCCATCGTCATCACACATTTTTCGCACAACAACATCTTTATCCAGGTACCTAGTTCTTTCATAAACCTTCCACATAGACCCTTATAGAAATCCCTCTCCGCGACACTATATGACTGGGTACAATCTACTACATATTTTCTAATATAACCCCCCAATATGATATTCAAATAGAAATCGAATGTGCGAGACATAGTATTAATTACATAATTCAATTTTCTTACCAACTCAGGGGTCCAATCCCTTGGTGCTATAGTACGATATCTTCTGGTATTCTCTACTAACCTTTCTAACCATTCAATTAAAATAATCAGAAATGAACCAAAGAAAATCTCATGCAGCTCTGTGAAAACATGCCATTGTAACCATTGTTTATTGTTGATCTGATGGTTTCTATTCTTCCCTCGAGAAAATTTGTATTCCTTCCTTTCCATCCATTCGATGATATCTTTATTAATCAGCCTCCAAAAATTTCCCTCAATTACAGATTCTTGGTCCCAACAATGGAACCATTTGTTGGCACACGGTTATAATACCTTAAGTTCAGTTTCTTCAACCAATAAAACCCTTCAGATACCAACCCTTTCAACATCCCCTGCATGCAAGTGAAGTCTCACCCAAGTTATCTACTAGGGATGTGAAAACCAAGTTTCTGCAGGGACGAGGGGATTTGAGGCTATCATCATATCCATTACTATTTATCCACCTTGTGCATAATATCATTATTCATATCCTTTGATTAGTTAACAAAATTTATTGTGTAGAACCCTTATAACATAGATTGAAACATATGTAACCCATTGCATCATTCAATATTACTGTGCATCGATCATATTGTAAAAACATCTATACTAATCATGCATAAACAAAACATCCATGAACCACCACATCAAAGAACACATTCAGACACATGTTTTAACATGGTTCACCCAATCCTTGGGCTACGTCTACAATGTCTAGATTCTATATTAATCTTCATCTAGTAATCACCTTAGGCTTGGGCACTGCGCTTACAATAGATACATCATGGGATAGATCTCCATCCTACCTAGCCACTCTGCAGTGCAAGCCCTATCTATGCAAAGCCTCTATCAAAGCCTTAATCATAGTCTCTCTTTCTCTCTCAACAATATGATCTATTATTCCCAACAACCTATTATTCCTTGACCCATTACATATTTATTTATAGATTTAGGGCTCAGAACCCTAATAGTTTATCCCCAAACCCTAATATGTCATAGTTGTTTTCCTTCTTTTTTAGTCAACATGATTCTTTTCCTTCTTTTTCAATAGCATGATTATTTTCCTTCCTTTGTGTCTGCATGCTAATTTTGCATGCCTAACTGTTGTTCTTCTTAATTTTGCACGCGCTCTGACCTCTGCTTTGACCTTGCAAACTGCTCCCTTTTCTTCTTTTGTGCACGCTCTTCAAAACTTAGTTATTCAAAATTCCTGTCCAATAGTATAAGATGGAAAAATAATACTTGAAGGATATAAGATTGAATACCCATTGAGAAAGAACATGAATAGGAATGCAAACAAAACAACCCACAACTTTTCTTCATCTCTTTCTTGGGACTACAAATGTTGATGGTTGGAAGTTAAAATGGGTTTCTTTAAGAACAAAGAAGACACTTTATGAATATCAAAACTGATTTATTTACACTGAGCTCTGTTGGCAGCCAACCCAATTTTTTTTCGATTACTCTCGAAAGCTGCCTACACCCCTTGCGGTATCATGACAAATCATTGTCGCATTGTGTTAATGGACATGTGTCTCATTTTTTCAACCATTACAATTCAATTTCGACTCAGTTTTCAAAATTGCAAATGTGAAAACACCTATCTCGTTGCTTATACTGTCGTCGTCTTTTTGATTTGTTGGTTGATATTTGATCACTGGTTTATCGTATGATTGATAAAGGTTTGTCAAACTTATGTTCTTAATCTTTGTCTTACCTTGATTATGCAGTTGGATGTATTCCACCATTAAACCTTTGGACATGAAAGTTATTGGTTCTATGTATTGAAAGTTATGACATATTTGCTCATATTGTTTTATCCGTGTTATAGTTTTCATTTGATTATCATATAAAAACATTGCATCGTGTGGCTCTAAGGTTTTGGAATGCAAACGCATGTGATATACACCAACTA
>ML792413.1:183444-195045 GCA_009831015.1 Picea engelmannii | reverse complement strand
AATATCGGTTACCTTTATATTCAATCTTTGGAAGTTCTCAATGTGCTCGGTAACTGAACCCTTTTGCTTGAGATTTATCAATTGGCTAAAGAACGTATTGCTCCTTGTATCCTCATCGTGTGCTATCATTTCTTCCATGAAAATTGTCCAAGTGATGAGTGATTTGTGAGAACAAATCCATCAATACCATACAAATTGATTAGGTTCTAAATATAAAGACACAATTCGTACCTTTTGTGTATGTGGCACATTATGGAGATCAAAGAATTTCTCCATCTGAAGTATCCATGTGATTGGGTCCTTGCCATCAAACTTACTGATATCAATCTTAGGAACGTGGCTGGTCTTCAAACCAAAGTTGGAGTTTCTCCATTCTTGATTTACCTTCCTTGTGTCCTCATCATGAATTTCATGGGATTCATTTTCACTTTCAGGTGTCTTCTCTGTTACGAAATTTTTCAATACTTCCATGATCTCCCCTTTTAAACCATCCATCTTAGTATCCAACTTAGCTTCCATTGAATTCATATTCTTTTGTAGTTCATTTATGTCCCTACACATTTCTTGACCTTCATCAAGAGTCCAAGTAGTATTTTCTGGAGGCTTATTTGGTGTAGAAGTTCTCTTTTTTGGTGACATGTTGGCCAAGTATCACTTTTGAACCTTGATTTTGAGGTGGTTATGCTAGACAATATTTCTTCTATTGTATCTCCCAAGTTTCAGCTCTTCTGGGTATGAAACTTTCTTTTATTTAGTTCTTTGATATTTCTTCTCTGCAATGCCACAGGTATGATCAAAATTGTATGTGCCAAGTGGAATTTATGGTAACTTCCCCACAACTTGTTGATTTTTGTCCTTTCCATAATATCTCACTTGTATAGCCTGCCCCACACAAAATAATTGATATAAAATTATGAAACTCACACCAGAAATACTACATACTATCCACGATCCAATGAAACCAGTCCCACTCAATTTGAATACTCTAGGAAGAAGTTATGATTGTTTTACCTGGAACACCTTCTTGAGACTAGTCAATAGGACTAGTCAGATACCCTATCTTACATAGGGTGTATATACAAATTTAAGATGACCCAGAAGATAATATTTTTACCACAGATACCATACTAATTTATTTAAATATTATTCAAAGTTCAGGGTCTGAAACATTACAGAAAATGTTTTATAGTGAAAAATACGGGATGACTCAGTTTAGGATGACTCCAGAACCCAATCTTGTAAAGCCTATATATCCGAAAGTATAACGCTGCAGGATATGAATTTTGAACCCAACATACCTTCATCCATCTACTAAATATACTCCAAGCCGTTCCTTCTGAAACATTGTAGAAAAAAAGTTATAGAAAAAATTCCAAGGTGTCTCAGATGTAGCATCGAAACCCCAAGACCTTGAGCTCTGATACCATATGTTAAGAACCAAATATCAATATAGCATAGAAAAAACTTAGAAAAAGTAATCAACGCCTTGAAAAAGAGATGATTTCATATAATAAGCCTCTTCGAGAGGGCAACCTCCTTTTACCCCACTTAAATGTTCAAGTACAAGATGATTCAAAATGAAAATGTCTCCTTGGTATATATAGGAGACTAGGAGGTATAATTACAACTAATGGCCTAAAGCTGACATAAATAAAATAACATTACTAATATAATATGCCCCAATTAAGGGGTAATGAGCCAATATTAGGGCTTAACAATATAGCCGACCTTTCGCTCCAACGTTACTTTATAGACAGTCGAAGTGAACACTGGCGGTTGGTGAATGCTGACACTTGGTGAATGATGGAGGTTGGTGAACGATGGCATTGGCAGTTGGTGAATGGTGGAACTGTTGGAAAATGTTGGTGTTGTTGGAAAATATAAGCATAAGGTGTAGGCGTCAGGGCCACGTAAATTTGATGTCTATGTGTAATTTTATTTTATTTTGTTATATATATTTTTTAATTTTGGTAGGACTTTGCACAGAGTCCATATGGACTCTTTGCAGAGTCCATATGGACTCTTTCCATTTGCACATATTTCCATATGGAATATGTTCGAATGGAGTGCACAAAGTGTTGTACAATACCTTCCATCCCCAACATTTTTTAATTTTAGTTTCAATTTTTATATTGAACTTTTTATAATCATCAAACATGTACATTTTTACTTTATAGACATTTGAAGTGAACGCTGGCGATTGGTGTTGTTGGATAAAGTTGGTTTTGTTGGAAAATACGAGAGTAGGGTGTAGGCATCAGGGCCAGGTAAATCTGGTATATGTTTGTAATTTTTTTTTTTGAAGTTTTTTTTTTGTTATAGTTTTGTTTTATTTTGGTTGGACTCTGAACATAATCCATATGGACTATGTCCATTTGCACAGAGTCCATATGACACTCTATGCGAATGGGCACAGTCCATATGGCACTCTGTGCGAATGGGAAGAGTCCATATGGACTATTACCATTCGCACAGGGTGCCATATGGACTTTGTGCGAATGGGAAAAGTCCATATATTGAAATTATTACGATGACTAATTGCGAAAAAAATACCCTTTCATCACAAAATTCAAGAGAAAGAGTTCAATTTTTCATTTTTTTTATAAACCCAATTAAAATTCGTTGCTTTTGCGATGAACCCATACGTTCATCTCAAGAGAGACGAATTTGAAGATAGTGGACTGTCATCGCTCTTGCGACGACCTTTGGTTATCATCACAAGAGTGACGATAAGAATTGAACATTACACTATTTGACAAAGTCAACATTGATCGTTATATTGTTTGACAAAGTCAACATTTATTTGGTCAACTTTCGTCGCTCTTGCAACGATAAAAATATCTATAAATATTTTTCGAATTAGAGATGTTGCGACAATATTGCTATAACAATGATGGTTCAGAAAGGGTATTTTTGTGTGGAAGAATGTTTCAAAATATTAAAGGTGGGAAAAAAAGCAAAGTGGGTGAAAATGGTGATGATAGATGTTATTTCCCTTGCAAAAAATGTTTCCTTACACGTCTCGTAAGAATTTTAATAGAAACAACCACAAAACATTGAAGGAAATATGGACACATTGATAGGGGATCAAATGAATACCGTCCCATGGTAATTAGATATATATTCATTATCTATTTTTATATTGTCAATTTTATATAAAATTATATATATGTATATATATTGTTTGAATATTTGTTATAGTACACACTAATTTTTCACGATTGTTTGTAATTATAAAGTTAGAGTTTCCCTCTAACTTTCTACAGAATATTGCACCAATTAGTACTAGTAGAAATGATGTTGTACAAGCTGAGGAACATGATCAAGCAAATGAGGATCTCATGTAAGAAGATGATGGGACAAATCAAGTTAATGATCCCATGGAAGAAGATGATGGGAAAAATCAAATGATCCAAGATTTGTTTGATCAACCAAATGAGGATGAGGACAATTATGGTATTAATGATGAACCTCTATTAGAAAAGGAAAATAAACGACTTTATGAAGGCTCAAGATAAAATCTTCTCTCCTCTACATTATTGCTAATGAACTTAAAGGCTATGAAAAATTTGTCGAACACTTGTATGAAACAGATCCTAAGGTATGTGATATGTTTCATCTCATATTATACATAAATGTTGACTTTTTTCTATTTGTTTTTAGTGTTAATTAATGTGTAAAATAAGAATGCAATTTTTACGATTAATATTCTTTACATTAACTAGTTATTTGTTATGTTGTAGATTGTTAGGTGAATTTTGTTACCATCCTCAAATATTTTACCTTGCACATATTGAGATTTGCATGCCATTATGAGAGACATTGGAATGGATTATCAAACTATAGATGCATGTCCTAACGATCATATTATATATTATGGACAACATGCTTCGAAAAAAGAATGCCCACAATGTCTTATAAGAAAATATCGAATCCATCAAGTAACAAAAAGGGTGCCTCAAAAGGTTCTTCTTCATATTCCCATAATTCCATGTTTGCAACGATTGTTTAGGTGAGAAATCATAGAACAATTTATGGATTACCATGCGCGTAACAAAAGTGGTGACGGTGTTCTTCTAATTCTTTTCCATGGTTATGCATTTAGAGAAATTGAGGAAAAATAGGAAGATTTCAAAGATGAACCTCGTAATGTTAGGCTTTCATTGGTAGCTGACGGTGTTAATCAATTCAGAGACATTAGGTCTATTTACCTAGTGTGGCCTATTTTTGTTATCAACAATAACATTCCTCTTTGGATGTCAATAAAGAGAGAGCACATAATGTTGACAATGATTGTTCCAGGTATGATTTGTTTACACTAATTTTTTGAATGTAACATTTCCGTTTGTTTCATTTTTTGCATAATATCTTTTGTTTATTTATTTACTTATATATACATATCATGGTTATAGTAATTATGTGTAATTTCAAACAATTAGGTAAGTACCAGGTTAAATATATGAATTTATATATCCAGCCTCTTATCAACGAGCTACTAAAGTTATGGGATGGCATCACTATGTATGACATCTATAAACCAATCAAGGAGAATGAATTTAAATTCTGTGGAATACTTTTATTGAAAATTCATGATGCCCCATGACTAACACTTTTTTGTGGTATGTAGCATTCTATTTCTCTTTAATAGTATATAATTTTTTAAATATATCATGTTGCATGTTTAATTTTTAAATAATCTCATCGTATAATTGACATTAATCCATTTGTTGCAGGCCTTCAAACAAAGGGTAAATTTTCATGTCCAGTTTGTGGTCCTAATATGAAGTATCATCATTCAAAATTTTTAGGAAAGGTGGTGTTTAATGAGTATAGGAACCTCCTCCCTAAGAACCATAGGTATCGTACTACTGAAAAACATTTTTTCAATGGTAAAAAAGGGACTGGTTTAAAACCACGAAGAATGACACCTCACCTATGGAGGTTGGAATATAATAGAAATCTTCAAGGTACACAATTTCTTTATGTATCATATATCATGTAATGTTGTTAATGATTATTTTAATCATTGAATTTATTTTACCGTATTTGATAATTATTTTTGTGATTTCTTTTATGCTTCATGAAGGCTGCCATCATGGTGGTATTAATAATGGGCTTCCACGAGGAATGAAATGTTATCCCACTCAATTCATGAGGTTTCCCTACTATGAGGAGCTAAAAATAGCTCATTTGTTTGATACAATGCACATCGGGAAGAATGTGATAGAAACATTATGGAGAATAACAGATGGTAGGAGGGATAAAGAAAAAAATTGTCAAAATTTGTATTGACATTCAGGAATCCAATCATGCAATGCGAAGTGTGATCCGATCAAATAGATATAGAATAGACAGAAATAAACTTCCATGGTTATTAACACAACAACAAAGCAATGATGTAAAAGAGGTCATTCAAAGAATTAAATTTCCCACGGGTTTTTCTTCAAACATAAATAATATCTTAACAAAGAAAGATGAATTTGGTGGGGTAAAAACACATGATTGGCATACCTTCATTAAGTTAATAATTTTGGTATACATATTTATATATATTGTCCTTATACACACACACACACACACACACACACACACACACACACACACACACATATATATATATATATATATTGTCTACTTTGGTTGAAACAAATAACGATTCATTGTTTTTGTTATAGTATGTTCTACCACTATCTCTCCCAACTGACTTTGACAACAACACCAAACAAGTTATATATGATCTTGGCAAATACATGAGGTAAGTAGTTGTGATTTATATGCAACATGTTCTTTCAATTTGTTGTTGTACTTAATTGTTACACATTATTTTCGTCACCACTATGATCATTAATGATGTACACCTATCCTTTGTTTTTAGAAGGATCAATTGCCTTAATCCTTGAAGAATAATGAAGATGAACATTCTCAGAGAGATGAAATTATCTTTTCCTTTGTAAAAAAACTTGTAAAGAATGATCGTCGCACCTTGCTCAGTGTTAAGGGTGTGACGATATAGGAGCGACGCAGGTTGCACCACAGTGGCCTACGACATCGTCGCAATTTGCTTAGTGTTAAGGGTGTGACGATTTCCTGTACAAAGAAAAAGAGAATCTTCTCAATGCTTCTAGAATACAAGCTTCAAGGGAGAGGTGGCCTCTGATCGGTTTGGATCTGAGTCATATACCTATTCTAGTGGGATCATCCTAACCTCCCCACCCTATCTTCTTCAGCTTATAAAAGGAGAGGAGTTATCATGGGGAAAGTTAGTTTTTTTGTAGCTTGGTGAGATTTGTGAATAACTTTTGAGAATAGCTAATGAGATATTATTATAGCCAGGAGTTTGGAGTGTTTGATCCTATGTTGGCTATGATATTTTCTTTGTCAAGATATATTGTGATATAATTTCAAATCTACAGTCTCATAACTCGTTGGAGCAAAAGTGTGTGGGAAGCAAGGAACTGTTGGAAGGAACCTGACAACATCAAGGCATCTGGTTGTATCTTTCTTCCACATTCTTTAATACAAATATACTTTTTATTTCCTATATGAATGTTATTTGTCCATATTGTATGATTCCTTGATCATGTACATAGTTTCATATCGAATAGATTGTGTTATTCTTGTCTTTGTTGGCTTGTGTTTCTTTGCAGATACTTCTCCATAAGCCTTACGACAGAGATGGGATTAGATTGGTGAGGTCAGGTATACAACATTTAAAAGGTATGTTTTGGATTCTCTTCTTATTTGGTAACAAAAATCTAAGGAAAGTTTGTTATAGTGTATTTTTTTGTTCTAGTTTCAGGGTAAAACTAGGGAGATCAGTTTGTGTCTGCACTTACCGATTTGTTCGATAACATAAAAAATGTCTGTTGAATAGTATTTTATCTCTTTTTCAGTCACATAAAACTAATTTATGAAAAAATAATAATCTAATCAAGCGTGACTAGAAAACATTATGGAGTCCTCTTTAAGTTCTTTTCAAACTCCATAAATATGAAAATACCATTGAGTTTTGTTTCTTTGGACTCATAACACAAACATTGAAAGGCCCATATGGAACTGAACCACTGCTTCCTAGGGTTTGTTAAACATACTATGAGGGACTCATATGAAGGATGAGCTTACAGTTCAAGCATATATTATACTCCTCAATCTTGTGTAAAAATAAAGAGGTACTTGCCAGAAATGGTGGGGGGAAATTGGGAAAGAAATGTATCTAAACATGTATTCTATGGAAGAGTCGCTTTTGAACATGACACCCTTTCACTCGCTTTGTTTCTAGGTTGGAAAATATGCTTGTCTCTTGATCATAATCCTTTATAATATTAAAATTTGGTCTGTGGTCCATGTTGTTGAGTCAGTGTTTCCAAGACAGTAGTCATGTCGTCAATATGTTAAAAGAGAAGTTCAACCTGGAAAGCCTTCTATTGTGTCAGCCATTTATGTAGTCCTTAAGCCTTATATTAAATCACCCATCCCTGAGTCAGTCCTGAATCACTTGTTACTCTGATCTACTTCAAATATTTTTACTTGTTTCGTGTCATTGATGGGGGATACATTAAGGCCCTCTTTTGGCGAGTATTTTCCTTTTGAATTCGACTCATTATCCAGGAATTAGACTTAGAAACTAATTTGTACCTTGTAACTTGCATTCCTCAATGGAAGGTTTCCTCACTTTCGACAATGGGTTTTCATTATGACCCCTGATCGGGAGATTTCGCCCAGTGTTCAACTTCAGCTTACAAATTCACACCCGTTGGATTGTACTAGTGTACCTTGGGAGTCATTGACATTAATGGTGATTTCCCTCACACTTGTTAATGGTATACACTAATCACCAATAACAAAGTGGTTTCTACCATGATCGAATTCAGCACATGTATCCACATGGTTAGATTCATACTATAGATTGGTGGAGATGAAGACCCTTAATATTTTCTAACAAATTCAGGTTGCGTTAGAGTATATTCATATTGTACTGTTTCATAGATCCACAATGTATTTTTGGTGGCTATGTTCATATTAGAGTCATCATGGCATGGATCCACAGTGTATGTTTGGTGGCCATGACCTGTCTTACTTGACATGGACATTTTCATGTAGAAATTTATGCTTTGAGTCACTTGTATTATGAGTACGGGAATTCCTACCTTAGTTATAATATATTATTGTACTATATTTCCTTGTTTGTTGGCAGGTTTTTTACCAACGTGTTCCTTGTTCCCAACACACACTCGACAAAGTATTTCAACTATCACTATGTTCTAACTTCATACTTTTGGGGGCTTACTATTACACATTATTTTCATCACCCCTATGACCGTTAATGATGTACACCTATCCTTTGTTTTTAGAAGGACCAATTGCCTTAATCCCTGAAAAAGAATGAAGATGAACATTCCCAAAGAGATGAAATTATCTTTTCCTTTGTAAAAAACCTTTTAAAGAATGATTGTTGCACCTTTCTCAGTGTTAAGGGTGCGATGATATAGGATCGACACAAGCTGCACCATAGTGGCCTGCAACATCATCACATTTTGATTAGTGTTAAGGGTGTGACGATTGCTTGTACGAAGATAAAGAGAATAATCTCTATGCTTCTAGAATAGAATCCTCTTGGGTGAGGTGGCCTTCAATCAGTTTGGATCTGAGTTGCATCCCTATTCTAGTGGGATCATCCTAACCTCCTCACCCTATCCTTTTTAGCTTATAAAAGGAGAGGAGTTATCATGGGGAAAGTTAATTTTTTTGGAGATTGGTGAGCTTTGTGAAGAACTTTTGAGAATATCTAATGAGATATTAGTCTAGCTAGGAGTTTGGAGTGTTTGAGCCTATGTTGGCTATGATATTTGCTTTGTTAATATAGACTATGAAAGACTTTCAAATCTACAGTCGCGGAACTCGTTGGAGTAGAAGTGTGTGGGAAGCAAGGAACTGTTGGAAGGATCCTAACAACATCAAGGCATATGGTTGTATCTTTCTTCCACATTCTTTAATGCGGATGTACTTTTTCTTTCCTATATGAATGTTATTTGTCCATATTGCGTGATTCTTTGATCACGTACATAGTTTCATATCAAATAGACTATGTTATTCTTGTCTTCGTTGGCTTCTGTTTCTTTGCATATACTTCTCCATAAGCCTTACGATGGAGCTGGGATCACATTGGTGAGGTTAGGTCTACAACATTTAAAAGGTGTGTTTTGGATACTCTTCTTATTTGATAACTGAAATCTAAGGAAATTTTAGTATATTGTCTTGTTTTGTTCTAGTTTTGGGGTGAAACTAGGGAGATCTTTTTGTGTCTGAACTTACCGATTTGTCCGATAACATTAATGACATTTTTTTTACTTGTAATGTAATATATTATATTATGTTATGTTGAAACATGTTATTTTCTTATGTCATGATCTAATGTAGATGGTTGTCATTGAAAGAAATCCATGAAGATGATATAAAGTATTGGAAGAGAGAAATTCCTCGACTAATGTGTGAAATGAAAAAGTATATACCTCCAACATTTTTCAATGCACTAGAACACTACCTCATACACCAAGTTGAGGAGATTGAAATTTTTGGACCTATACACACAAGGTCAATCTGGATGGTGGAGAGGCGCTTGAAATCATTGAAGGCTTTCGTTAGACAAAGAGAATGTCGTGAGGGTTCTATGGTGGAGGGATATATGGTATATCAATCCATGGTGTATATTAGTCAGTATCTTCCTAAATTAGCATCACCAACTATGCATGCAGTGGATCACATTTTGGCTGTGAACTCCATCAAAAAACTTGAAGATCAAGAGCACATGTTGGGGAAAGGTAGAATGAAAAAAATGGGAGGTAATATATTAATAATTGTGGAGATTTATATAATTAATACATACAATTTTTATTTTTTTTTGTATATGATCATACTCATTAATATATTAATATCTGTTATTTCATAAATTATTAATATTTACCATGGACGTTATAACTAATATTTAATATTGGTGAATTATGATTTTTTGATTAAGTTTCTCAAGATTGGGATGCACTACATTTATACATTGCAAACAATCTTAACTGGATGAATGTATGGATTGAAAGATGTAAACAACATCATGGCAGTAGTTTATCATGGAAACGGATGTCTGAATTGGTTATATAAGCTTGTTGTAACAGAGATGCCAATGTTACGCAAAAGGAAATTGATTTAGCATATGGTTTGAAAGATGGACATGCAAGCAAATTCACCCATTTTATTCAGTTATTTTATATTATATTAATGTGACTACATGCAATGTACTGTCTTTTTCAAATACTTTCCAAGTTATATAATGTGTATGTTAATTTATTAATTGATAATGCATCTTTTACATATCTGGCATATTGGAGTTGAAACACCACAAGGCTATGTGGTGCAATGGTCGTAAATTTTGCATCAAACAATTGGATGAAACTAGGAAAACTTTTGATAGTGGGATAATTATGGTATTCCAGGTCACTAATGTTTCCTCTAGGAGTGACATACATCCCCGAGAATATAAAAATAGATACTATGGTTATTTGAATGATATACTTGAGTGTGAATTTAATTCCTTCAAATTAGTTTTGTTCGACGCCAAATGATATAGGTTACAAATGCATGAACGCGATGAGGAAAGAACTGCTATTCAACATGACAATGGATTCCCAATGAATAAAACAACAATGTTTGAAAGAGGACATGATCGCTATGTTTTTCCAAGCCAATGTGAACATGTATTTTCCTCAAATGTTCCAGGTGAGAAGGATTGGTCTTTGTTGTTAGATATGATCCAAGAGGAAGGCCAGTTAAGTATACTCATGTACAAGAAGAAGATGATATTGAAGAAGAAGATGATTCATCAGATGAGACAGAGCCAGAAGATCATGTAGGGTTGATAGACAAAGAAGATGAAGAAGATCATGATCTAGGTGTAGGAGACAATGCAATTCTTGATGATGATGCCAATGAAAATATGCTCGAAAATGACATTGATGAAGATATCGTCAATCCTTTCAACATCGTTTCTGAACCAGATGATGATAAAGATGTTGAGTTCAATGAAGAAGAAGATACACAATAAGGATGATACAGATGTTGTGTTGGATCAGATATGTGACTATATATTTTAATTTGTATGAATTATTCTCTTAAAATAATTTACTTATGTCATGGGTTAATTACATATTTTTAAGTTTTATGCGAATTTTTTATATCCTATGTTACATGTTGTCTAATTATTATGTGAAACCTAAAAATGGTCGCCAATATACTAGAGTACGTGGTAAACTAAAAATATCATTTACAAACACATAATTTCATTTACCTTCATTAATTTTTGTTTTTGTAGTTTTTATATTGCATGAATCTTAGAGCTAGGTTCCTTTCAATTATTTTCTATTTTATAGATTGGGTATTGGGGAATTGAGTGCAAGATACCATATATAATAATTACGCAGAACAGAAATAAAATGCTAGAAATGGCAGAATAACAGTAATATAACCAGCATAATCTCCACAATAACACATAAATAATATGAGAACAACAACTGAAATAACACTTTGATTCAGAAAGCAATGTTCACAGGCCTCTTC
>ML792413.1:153497-183394 GCA_009831015.1 Picea engelmannii | reverse complement strand
CATTGATCTACCTATGTGCGGGTTAGGACCTTAACATGTCCACCCCCTTAAAAATAGCCTTGTCCTCAAGGCTTGAGATGTGGAAACTGCTGCAGAATGGTAGTTGGTTCCCAAGTGGCATCTGCTGGAGTCATATCTTTCCAATGTACTAACACTGCCTTGATGGTTCTCTGATGTAGGCGACGCTCACACTGGTCCAAAACTGCTTTTGGTTGTAGCCAAATGGATCCTTCTTCAGCTAACTCTGGAAGGTTGGTTTGAATTTGGCACCTGGTTCCAATCACCTTCTTCAATCATGAAACATGAAAAACAGGATGTAGCTTCGACTGACTAGGCAGAGCTAACTTATATGTGATTTGTTCCACATGCTTGAGAACTGTGTAAGGACCACAAAATTTGGGCGCTATCTTCTGACAATGCTCGGCCTTGAGGGAAGTTTTTTTATATGGTTGCAGTTGCAGAAACACCTGATACCCTTCTACAAATTGACGTTCAGAGATACCTTGATCTGCTTGTTGCTTCATGCTATTTTGTGCCATGACCAAGTTCTCTTTAAGGGTACGAAGAATATCCTCTCAGACTGTAAGTGTTTGGTCAACCGCCTAGACCTTCAAGGTACCCGGTAAGTATGAGGGAACTGGAGGTGGCTTTTGTCCATATACCGCTTCAAAAGGAGTCATGTGAGTGGCTATATGGTATGTAGTGTTGTACCACCATTTAGCTAGGGGTAACCATTGAGCCCACTGGTGTTGTTTTTCAGATGCAAAGCACCTCAGATATGTTTCCAAACACTTGTTGATAGCTTTCGTTTGACCATACATTTGGGGATGATAAGATGAGATGAGATGCAATTGTGTGCCTTATAGCTTAAACAGTTCTTGGCAAAAATTGCTTGTGAAAGTTGGGTCATGATCAGAAACAATAGAGTATGGCATGCCATGAAGCTTGAAGACCTCGTCCATGAAAAATTGAGCCACCGTGGATGCAGTAAATGGGTGGTGAAGAGTACAAAAATGAGCATACTTGGAAAGGTGATCCACCACCACCATTATGAATGATTTATTCCCTGATTTGGGTAAGACTATAATAAATTCCATAGAGATATCCTTCCAAATAGCATGTGGAATCAGAAGTGGTTGGAGGGTGCCCAGAGATTTGACTGTTTCTCCCTTGTTGCGTTGACACACCTCACATTCCGCGACAAACTTATGCATGTCCTGTTTCATACCATCCTAGAAAAAAGAACGTTTGACCCTGTCATATGTTTTGGTGAACCCTGATTTCCCCACTGTGGGTGTAGCATGAAGCTCAAAAAGTACCGTGGATTTGAGATTGGATTGGTTACTTAAATACAAGCGACATTTGTATCGAAGCTCATCCTGGAGCCAGGAGTACCCTGGGGGAGCCGGAGCCTTTTTCTGCAATTGTTGTATAAGATGCAAACTTTTGGGATCTTGAATCCATTTCTAGTGCACATCTTGGAGCCAATCGGGTACAATGAAGGAAAGATAAAAAAGGGATCCTTCATCTTCATATTTCTGAGACAGTGCATCCGCCACGACATTGTATTTTCCCTTCTTGTAAATGATCTCATAATCATATCCAAAGATCTTAGTCACCCATTTTTGTTGCTCCTAGGAGGAAATGCATTGTTCCATAAAGTACTTGAGGCTTTGATGGTCAGTCTTAATTTGGAAGCATTGCCCCAAGAGATAAGGACGCCACAACTCAACGACATGCAGAATCGCCAACATTTCCTTTTCATAAATGGGTTTTCCCAGATTCCTTTCAGACACTTGCTTGTTGTTGAAGGCCAAAGGTCGACCCTCTTGCATAAGGACAACGCCAATTCCTTTCCCTGAGGCATCACATTCCAACACAAAGGTCTTTGTGAAATCGGGAAGGGCCAGAACTGGAGTGGTGCACATGGCCGTCTTCAAGGTTTGAAAATCTTGAGCAACTGCTGGAGTCCAAGTGAAAGAGTTCTTTTTTAGGAGATCCATGAGAGGTGCTGCAATCTTTCCATAGTTATTAACAAACTTGCGATAATACCCTATTAGCCCCAAAAATCCATGCAAGCTTTTGAGAGTCTTTGGATGTGGTCATTCTTTCATAGCTTCAATCTTTTTAGAGTCCACCCTGGCGCCATCCTTTCCCACCAGATGAACCAAGTATTCTACTTATGAGGCACCAAAAGCATATTTAGACTGTTTCAAGAAAATTTGGTGCTGAGAGAGTAGCTGGAGAACTTGATCCACATGAGTAAGATGGTATGTCTAGGTTTTTCTATAGATGAGGATATCATCAAAGAAAACTAAGACAAAATGACGGAGAAAAGGGTGGAAGACATGGTTCATGAGGCTCTGGAAGGTGGAGGGGGTATTACACAAGCCAAAGGGCATGACCAAAAACTCATAGTGGCCCTCATGAGTGGGAAAGGCTGTCTGGGGAATGTATGCCTCTTTCATATGTATCTGGTGATATCCCTAGCAAAGATCAAGCTTGGTAAATAATTGGGCGCCACTCAATTCATCCAGGAGGTCATCAATGACAGGAATGGGAAATTTGTCTTTGATGGTCAGTTTGTTGAGAGCATGGAAGTTAGGACACATTCTCCAAGAACCTTCTTTATTTAGTACCATGACCACTGGAGACAAGTAAGGGCCCGTACTAGGATGGATGACGCTTGCAGTAAGGAGTTCCTGGACCATTTTCTCAATTTTATTTTTTTGTGCAAAGGGGTGGAAATATGGATGGATATTGGGGGGAAGGATTCCTGGGACAAGGGAAATGGAATGATCATGAACACCACAGGAAGGAGGGAGTCCTTAGGGAGTGGAAAATACCCTTTGATGTTTAGAAAGGAGGGCTTGGAGATCTTGGGGCACTAGGGGTGTCTATGTGGCTTGTATGGCATGGAGTTGGGCAATGACACTAGAATGACTTATTTTGAGCATCTTTTCCATGCGATGGGAACTGATGAACTCAGGTGAACCAACAGTGATGCCTTGGAATTTATATTGGTGGCCTTCTTGGTCAAATTGCATGGTTAAGTTCTGAAAATCCATGAGAATGGGACCCAAAGTCCTTATCCAGTCTGCACCCAACACAATGTCGCAACTGCCCATGTCAATAGCAAACATATGGGATTTTAGGTGGTAGCCACCGATTTAGAGACACACATTTTCATAGTGCCCACCACATTTCATAGAATCACCATTGGCAATCATGATTTGGAAATTGTTGACAGCATGGATGTAGCAATGGGTTTCTTGGGCAATGCAGTGATGAATAAAATTGTGGGTGTTGCCACTATCAACCAGAATGATGACCTTTCGGTGCTTGATGTAACCGATTAACTTGAAGGTTTGGGGGGTAGAGAAGTCAGTGAGAGCATTGAGGGAAATGATCGGTTCCACTTCGGGGGGGGTCAGAGGGAGGGTTTATGTTAGTGATTTCTGGTGACTCAGGCACAAGAGGAGTTTCAACATCCTCTTCCGGAATGTCCTCAGAGATGGCCATAAAAAGATTTTGTTCCTTACATTTGTGGCACGTGAAATATTTGTCATCATAATTATAACAAAGGCCTTTGAGTTGGCATTTAGCCATTTCAGCCCTGGTCAATTTTTGGATCTTTAATGGGGCGGAGGGAGTAGTGGGGGTTACTGGTTTAGGGCGAGGGATAAAGGAAGGCTTACGGTTTTGAGAGGAAACAATTTGTTGTGCTTATTTATCTTTTTTAGTAGCCTCCACCCAACTCGTAGGTTGAGCCATGAGGACATGGGCCCAAATATCCTTCTTGAGGCCACTGATAAAACACTCTCGAAAGAAAGCATCAGTCATGCTCTCTGTTCGAAAAGCTAGGCGCTCAAATGCAGCTATGAAGTCATCTAATGTTCCTGATTGTTTCAATTTTGTCAAATGACCCAAATTGTTGGTGTCAGTGTCAAAGCGTTCATAAAGCTCAGTCACAAATTGGGTCCAAGCAATATACCCTTGACGGGAATTTTTTCTCCATTGCCACCATTGCTAGCGTTCTTGATCTAGATGGAGAACACCATACCAAAGTTTGGCCAAGTCATTTGTAATGTTGTAGAGAGAGAAATAATGTTCCATTTGGGTGACCTAACCAGTGGGGTCCAAGCCAGCAAATTTGGTTACATCCACCCATGAAAGGCGTATGTCCCATTGAAAGTGATGGGGCTGAAAGGTATGGGAATGGGAAGAAGTTTCACCTTCAGTCTTTGTATGTGCGTCAGGAAAAGGGTCATCGGTAGGGATCTTGAGTTTGGTGTAGAGTGATGCAAAGACAGATTCAAGCTGGGTGGTCAGTTCTTGTTTGACTTCCTCCATTGCAGACTGCACGAATGCATTTATGGTGGTATTGATGGATGTATCACGGGAGACAATAGTAGCACTGAGTTGTTGCACTTCTTTCTGGGTCTCGAGGAAACTAGATTGCAAGGTGTTGAAGCGAGACTCCAGTTCTTGGCTATGGGTATGGGCCATGAGGATGGGTGAACTGAAAAGGGAGCAGGTGAGGTCAGAAATTTTTGCAGAAAAATGATATGGATGAATGTGATAAGGGAGATGAGATGAATCTAATGGAATAGGTCTCAAATAATGGTGAAAAAATTTCCAGACTTGTTTTTATTTTTATTTTTTTATAGCTACAGGGTTATACTTCAGTCTGAAGAATGTTTCAATGCTGAAATCCCCAAATTATTAACTAAAAAGAAATGTGTATTTACTTGGCAACCCAAACAAAGTTGCGTGGCAATAGATCTGGCCAGTTTAATTTGTTTATGTTTATGTTCCCCAAGGGTTAGGTATTCAAGGGTTCTACAGACAAGGGTTTGCCCTGTGCTATAGCTCTCTGATATACGTGCGAGGTCCAATAGTAGTACTCAACCCAATATCTCAGGGCACTAACTAAGGAGGATAGACCGTACCCTTAGCCGTACTACCCGACTACCCAGGTAATAGAGAGTATCTTCCCGAGTGTTGTTCTCAGTGACACTATAATAGTCCGGTAGCTGATAGGTTTATCTAAAGAGGGATTTAGGAAATATAGGTCGATCCGTACACATGTTTTTTCTGATGCGCTACCACTCAAAGGGGTACCAACAAGGGTTACAAGGGTGGCCAACAAATGTGCGCTTAAGAACCACCTGTATTTCCTGCGTGTATGAATCCCTCAACCGAGGGTTTATGCGCGTAACGACAAATATCTGTGGCTTAAAGACGCCAGAATACGTCTCTATCCTGAAAAAAAAAATACCCACAATTTCTGCCAAGGAAAGTGCTCTAATACCATTTGCAAGATACCAGATATAATAAATACACAGAACATAAATAAAATGCTAGAAATGGCAGAATAACAGTAATATAACTAGCATAATCTCCACAATAACACATAAATAATATGAGAACAACAACTAAAATAGCACTTTGATTCAGAAAGCAATGTTCACAGGCCTCTTCGAGGGGGCAACCTCCAGTCAAGCAACGCTCTGTTAGAATAATCTCCAAGCTAGGGTTTTCATACCCTCGACCCTTATTTATACTAAATATGTCTATTAAGAGAAGCATCTAGAGGAAGATCCTTCTAGAAGAGAAAGCTTCTATTAGGTCTTCTTACATCCGCCTTATTATATTTTATTGAAAGGCCTTATTAATATTGACCTTTATTACATCCAAATACATTGATCTACCTATGTGCGGGTTAGGACCTTAACATTGAGAGTGATGTGAGGGGGAGGGGAGGGGCCATATGAGCTTCCACCTTCACGTGGTTGGCCTAGTTCAGTAGAGGATAAATTATTCTTGAAACCAAGATAAGATCATTCATTTTTATACCAACGAAGATCATTGTTGGCATAGTATTGCATCAACGAAGTTTCAATGAATGTGTTTGTAATTTCTATAGAATCTTTGTTGAAATTGTTTGAACACATGGGACTTTGGCCCAGGACTTCTAAAGAATGTATGTGTGTCATATTTGTGATGAAAAATGGGACTTTGTCATTCACATGGGCAACAGTGACATGTGAATGGGGCCAATGTTGAAATTTTTTCAAACTATTTTTGTATGCACTAAAATTTGACATGTATAGAATATTCACATGCCTTAATGATATGGTAGGGTTTCTGGACTCAAATTTGACTCACACACCCATTTTTCCAACATCAATTCATCATGTAAACCATAAACCCTATATTTCTTTCAAATTAATGCACAAATTGGCTGACACAAGTTTTAAGTTTGCATCAGTCTTTCTTAATTTTTCTTTCAGGTTCTACATTGTATGCTATAAATTAATGTATCTATTTCATAGTTGTGATGAAAAATCCCTCTTTTTTCATTCATTGTTTAATCAACACAATAAAAATATGTCCTTACAGTACTAGATGTGGGAACATATGTACTGTTGAATGAATTTTAAAAGGAACAATGGAAAGACATTGTACTAGGACTAGACATGGGCAACCGTGACTTGTGAATGGGGCCAACTTTGAGATTTTCTAAACTGTTTCTGTATGCACTAAAATTTGACATGGATAGACTATTCACATGCCTTAATGATATGGGAGGGTTTATGGAATCAAACTTGACTCACACACCCACTTGCTTCCATCATCAATTCACCATGAAAACCATAAACCCTATATTTCTTTCAAATTAGTGCACAAATTAGTTGACACAAGTCTTAAGGTTGCATCAACCTTTCTTCATTTTTATTTCAGGTTCTACATTGTATATTATACATCAATGTATCTGTGTCATCGTTGTGATGAAAAATCCCTCTTTTTCTATTCATTGTTTAATCAAAACAATAAAAATATGTCCTTTCAATACTAGATGTGGGAACATGTGTACTGTCGAACGAATTTTAAAAGGAACAACGAAAATACATTGTACTAGGACTAGACATAAGCAACAGTGACCTGCGAATGGGGCCAACATTGAAATTTTTTCAAACTATTTCTGTATGCACTGACATTTGACATGGATAGACTATTTACATGCCTTCACAATATGGGAGGTTTTATAGACTCAAATTTGACTCACACACCCACTTGTTTCCATCATCAATTCATCATGTAAACCACAAACGCTATATTTCTTTCAAATTAGTGCACAAATTGGTTGACAAAATTTTTAAGTTTGCATCAGCCTTTTCTTCATTTTTCTTTCAGGTTCTACATTGTATATTATACATTAATGTATCTTTGTCATAGTTGTTATGAAAAATCCCTCTTTTTCGTTCATTGTTTAATCAACACAATAAAAATATGTTCTTGTAGTAATAGATTCATGAACATGTGTACTATCGAATGAAATTTAAAAGGAACAATGAAAAGACATTGTACTAGGACTAGACATGGGCAACAGTGACCTATAAATGGGGCCAACATTAAAAAAAATTCAAATTGTTTATGTATGCACTGAAATTTGACATGGATAGACTATTCACATGCCTTAACGATATGGGAGGGTTTCTAGACTCAATTTTGACTCACACACCCACTTATTTCCATCATCAATTCATCATGTAAACCATAAACCCTATATTTCTTTCAAATTAGTGCACAAATTGGTGGACACAAGTTTTAATTTTGCATCAACCTTTCTTCATTTTTCTTTCAGGTTCTATGTTGTATATTATACATTAATGTATCTGTCTCATAGTTGTGATAAAAAACCCCTCTTTTATTGTTCATTGTTTAATCAACAAAGTAAA
This sequence comes from Picea engelmannii, assembly GCA_009831015.1. Classification (NCBI taxonomy): domain Eukaryota; kingdom Viridiplantae; phylum Streptophyta; class Pinopsida; order Pinales; family Pinaceae; genus Picea; species Picea engelmannii. Next base: position 175,649 of record ML792413.1, on the reverse strand, counting down.
AATATGTCCTTATAGTACTAGATGTGGGAACGTGTGTACTGTCAAATGAATTTTAAAAGGAACAATGAAAATACATTGTATGAGGACTAAACATGGGAAACAGTAACCTACGAATGGGGCCAACGTTGAATATTTTTCAAAATGTTTCGGTATGCACTACAATTTGACATGGATAGACTATTGGCATGCCTTAACGATATGGGAGGGTTTATAAAATCAAATTTGACTCACACACCCGCTTTTATCCATCATCAATACATCATGTATAATCAACACAATAAATATATATACTTACAGTACTAGATGAGGGAACGTGTGTACTGTTGAATGAACTTTAAAAGGAACAACAAAAATACTTTGTACTAGGACTAAACATGGGAAACAATGACCTGCGAATGGGGCCAATGTTTAAATTTTTTCAAATTGTTTTTTGTATGCACTGAAATTTGACATGGATAGACTATTTGTATTCCTTTACGATACGGGAGGGTTTCTGGACTCAAATTCGACTCACACACCCACTTGTTTCTATTAGTAATTCATAGTGTAAACCATAAACCCTATATTTCTTTCAAATTAGTGCACAAATTGGTTGACACAAGTTTTAAGTTTGCATTAGACTTTCTTCATTTTTCTTTCATGTTCTACATTGTATATTATAAATTAATGTAACTATGCATAGTTGTGATGAAAAATCCCTCTTTTTTCGTTCATTGTTTAATCAACACAATAAAACTATGTCCTTTCTGTACTAGATGTGGGAACATGTGTAGTGTCAATTTTTTTTTAAAAGGAACAACGAAAAGACATTGTATTGGGACTAGACATGGGCAACAATGACCTGCGAAAGGGGCCATCGTTGAAATTTTTTCAAACTGTTTCTGTATGCACCTAAATTTGACATGGATTGACTATTTTCATGCCTTAACGATATGGGAGCATTTCTGGACTCAAATTTAACCCACACACCCACTTTTTTCCATCATCAATTCATCATGTAAACCATAAACCCTATATTTATTTCAAATTAGTGCACAAATTGGTTGACACAAGTTTCAACTTTGCATCAATCTTTTTTCATTTTTTTTTTAGGTTCTACATTGTATATTATACATTAATGTATCTGTGTCATAGTTGTGATGAAAAATCCCTTTTTTTTCATACATTGTTTAATCAACAAAATAAAAATATGTCCTTGCAATACTAGATGTGGGAACGTGTGTACTGTCAAACGAATTTTAAAAGGGGGAACGAAAATACATTGTACTAGGACTAGACATGGGCAACAATGACCAACTAATGGGACCAACGTTGCAATTTTTTCAAATTGTTTCTGTATGCACTGATATTTGACATGGATAGACTATTTGCATGCCTTAACGATATGGGAGGAATTCTTGACTCAAATTTGACTCACACAACCACTTGTTTCCATCATCAATTCATCATGTAAACCATAAACCCTATATTTTTTTCAAATTAGTGCACAAATTGGTTGACAAAAGTTTTAAGTTTGCATCAACATTTCTTCATTTTTCTTTCAGGTTCTACATTGTATATTATACATTAATGTACCTGTGTCATAGTTGTGATGAAAAATCCCTCTTTTTCCGTTCATTGTTTAATCAACACAATAAAAATATGTCCTTGTAGTATTAGATGCGGGAACGTGTGTACTGTCGAACAAATTTTAAAAGGAACAACAAAAAGACATTGTACTAGGAATAGACATGGGAAATAGTGACCTACAAATGGGAACAATGTTGAAATTATTTCAAAATGTTTTTGTATGCACTGAAATTTGAAATCGATAGACTATTTTCATGCCTTAAATATATGGGAGGGTTTTTGGACTCAAATTTGACTCACAAACCCGCTTGTTTCCATCATCAATTCATCATGTAAACCATGAACCCTGTATTTCTTTCAAATTATTGCACAAATTGGTTGACACAAGTTTTAAGTTTGGATAAACCTTTCCCCCCTTTTCTTTCAGGTTCTACATTGTATATTATACATTAATGTATCTATGTCATAGTTGTGATGAAAAATCCATCTTTCTTCGTTCATTATATAATTGACACAATAAATATATATCCTTGCAGTACTAAATGTGGGAACGTGTGTAATGTTGAACGAATTTTAAAAGGAACAACAAAAATACTTTGTACTAGGACTAGACATGGGCAACAATGACCTGCAAATGGGGCCAACGTTGAGATATTTTCAATTTGTTTTTTGTATGCACTGAAATTTGGCATGGATAGACTATTCACATTCCTCAACGATATGGGAGAGTTTTTGGACTCAAATTTGACTCAGACACCCACTTGTTTCCATCATCAATTCATCATGTAAACCAAAAACCCTATATTTCTTTCAAATTAGTGCACAAATTGGTTGACATAAGTTTTAATTTTGCATTATCCTTTCTTCATTTTTCTTTCAGGTTCTACATTGTATATTATACATTAATGTAACTATGTAATAGTTTTGATGAAAAATCCCTCTTTTTTCATTCATTATTTAATCAACACAATAAAAATATGTCCTTACAGTACTATATGTGGGAACGTGTGTAGTTTCAAATGAATTTTAAAAGGAACAATGAAAATCCATTGTACTAGGAATAGACATGGGCAACAATGACCTGTGAATGGGGCCAATGTTGAAATTTTTTCAAGCTATTTATGTATGCACTAAAATTTGACATGGATAGACTATTCACATTAATTAACGATATGGGAGGGTTTCTAGACTCAAATTTGACTCACACACCCATTTTTTTCCATCATCAATTCATCATGTAAACCATAAGCCCTATATTTCTTTCAAATTAGTGCACAAATTGGTTGAAAAATCAAATATGTGTCATAGTTGTCATGAAAAATCCCTCTTTTTCATTCATTTTTTAATCAACAAAATAAAAATATGTCCCTACGGTACTAGATGAGAGAAAGTGTGTACTCTCGAATGAATTTTAAAAGGAACAATGAAAATGCACTGTACTAGGACTAGACATGGGCAACAATGCCCTGCGAATAGGGCCAACATTGAAGTTTTTCAAATTGTTTCTGTATGCACTGAAATTTGATATGGATAGACTATTCGCATGCCTTAACAATATGGGAGGGTTTCTGGACTCAAATTTGACTCACACACCCACTTGTTTCAATCATCAATTCATCATGTAAACCATAAACCCTATATTTTTTTCAAATTAGTGCACAAATTAGTTAACACAACTTTTAAGTTTGCATCTGCCTTTCTTCATTTTTTCTTTCAGGTTCTACATTTTATATTATACATTAATGTATATGTGTCATAGTTGTGATGAAAAATCCCTCTTTTTATGTTCATTGTTTAATCAACACAATAAAAATATGTCCTTGTTGTACTAGATTCGAGAACGTGTGTATTGTCGAACGAATTTTAAAAGTAGCAATGAAATACATTGTACTAGGACTAGAAATGGTCAACAGTGACCTCTGAATGGGGCCAATGTTGAATTTTTTCAAATTGTGTCTGTGTGCACTGAAATTTGACATGGACAGACTATTCACATGCCTGAACGATATGGAAGGGTTTCTGGATTCAAATTTCGCTCACACACGCACTTGTTTCCATCATCAATTCATCATGTAAACCTTAAACCCTATATTTATTTCATAGTAGTGCACAAATTGGTTGAAACAAGTTTTAAATTTGCATCATCCTATCTTCACTTTTCTTTCAGGTTCTGCATTGTATATTATACATTAATGCATCTGTGTCATAGTTGTGATGAAAAATCCCTCTTTTTTCATTCATTGTTTAATCAACAAAATACAATTATGCCCTTGCAGTACTAGATGTCGGAACGTGTTTAATGTCAAACGAATTTTAAAAGGAACAATGAAAAGACATTTTACTAGGACTGGACATTGGAAGCAGTGACTTGCAAATAGGGCCAACGTTGAAATTTTTTCAAACTATTTCTATATGCACTGAAATTTGACATGGATAAACTATTCACATGCCTTAACGATATGGGAGGGTTTATGGAATCAAATTTGACTCACACACCCACTTTTTTCCATCATCAATTCATCATGTAAACCATAAAACTTATATTTCTTTCAAATTAGTGCACAAATTGGTTAGCACAAGTTTTAACTTTGCATCATATGTGTCATAGTTGTGATGAAAAATCCCTCTTTTCTCGTTCATTGTTTAATAAATAAAATAAAATATGTCCTTGCAGTATAGATGTGGGAATGTGTGTACTAGCAAATTGATTTTTAAAGGAACAATGAAAAAACATTGTACTAGGACTAGACATGGGAAACAATGACCCACAAATAGGGCCAACGTTGAAATTTTTTCAAATTGTTTCTGTATGCACTGAAATTTGACATGGGTGGACTATTCGCATGCCTTAACGATATGGGAGGGTTTTTGGACTCAAATTTGACTCACACACCCACTTTTTTCCATCATCAATTGATCATGTAAACCATAAAACTTATATTTCTTTCATATTAGTGCACAGATTGGTTGACACAAGTTTTAATTTTTCATAATCATTTTCTTCATTTTTCTTTTAGGTTCTACATTGTATATTATACATTAAAGTATTTGTGTCGTAGTTGTGATGAAAAATCCCTCTTTTTTCGTTCATTGTTAAATCAACATAATAAAAATATGTCGTTGCAGTACTAGATGCAAGAATGTGTGTACTGTCGAACAAATTTTAAAAGGAACAACGAAAAGACATTGTACTAGGACTAGACATGGGAAAAAATGACCTACGAATGGGGCAATGTTTAAATTGTTTAAAATTGTTTATGTATGCACTGAAATTTGAAAGAGATAGACTATTCACATGCCTTAACGACATGGGAGGGTTTCTAGACTCAAATTTGACTCACACACCCATTTGTTTCATTCATCAATACATCATGTAAACCATAACCCCTATATTTTTTTCAAATTAGCACACAAATTGGTTGAGACAAGTTTTAAGTTTGCAACAACCTTTCTTCATTTTTCTTTCGGGTTATACATAGTATATTATACATTAATGTATCTGTGTCATAGTTGTGATGAAAAATCCCTCTTTTTTTTCTTCATTTTTTAATCAACACAATAAAAATATGACATTAGAGTACTAGATGTGGGAACATGTGTAATGTCGATCGAATTTTAAAAGGAACAATGAAACAACATTGTACTAGGACTAGACATTGGCAACAGTGACCTCCGAATGGGGATAACTTTGAAATTTTTCAAATTGTTTATGTAGGCACTGAAACTTGACATGGATAGACTATGCGCATGCCTTAATGGTATGGGAGGGTTTCTGGACTCAAATTTGACTCACACACCCACTTGTTTCCAGCATCAATTCATCATGTAAACCATAAACCCTATATTTTTTTCAAATTAGTGCACAAATTGGTTGAAACAAGTTTTAAGTTTGCATCAACATTTCTTCATTTTTCTTTTAGGTTATACATTGTATATTATACATTAATGTATTTGTGTCATAGTTGTGATGAAAAATCCCTCTTTTTTCATTCATTGTTTAATCAACACAATAAACATGTGTCCTTGCAGTACTAGATGTGGGAATGTCTGTTCTGTCGAAAGAATTTTAAAATGAACAACGAAAAGACATTATACTATGACTAGACATGGGCAACAATGACCTGCAAATGGGGCTAAGATTGAAAAATTTTCAAATTGTTTTTGTATGCACTGAAATTTGACATGGATAGACTATTCGCATGCCTTAACGATATGGGAGGGTTTTTGGACTCAAATTTGACTCACACACACACTTGTTTCCATCATCAATTCATCATGTAAACCAAAAACCCTATATTTATTTCAAATTAGTGCACAAATTGGTTGACACAAGTTTTAAGTTTGTATCAACCTTTATTCATTTTTCTTTCAGATTCTACATTGTGTATTATTCATTAATGTATTTGTGTCATAGTTGTGATGAAAAATCCCTCTTTTTTCGTTCATTGTTTAATCAACACAATAAAAATATGTCCTTCTAGTACTATATGTGGGAACGTGTGTACTATCGAACAAATTTTAAACGGAACAATAAGAAACAATGATCTGTGAATGGGACCAATGTTTAAATTTTTTCAAATTGTTTCTGTATGCACTAAAATTCAACATGGATATACTATTCACATGCCTTAATGATATGGGAGGGTTTTTGGACTCAAATTTGACTCACACACACACACTTATTTCCATAATCAATTCATCATGTAAACCATAAACCCTATATTGCTTTCAAATTAGTGCACAAATTGGTTGACACAAGTTTTAATTTTGCATCAACCTTTCTTCATTTTTATTTTAGGTTCTACATTGTATATTATACATTAATGTATCTGTGTCATAGTTGTGATGAAAAATCCCTCTTTTTCTGTTCATTGTTTAATCACTATAATAAAAATATGTCCTCGCAACACTAGATGTGGGAAAGTGTGTACTATTGAACGAATTTTAAAAGGAACAACGAAAAGACATTATACTAGGACTAGACATGAGCAACAATGACCTGGGAATGGGGCCAACATTGAAATGTTTCAAATTTTTTCTGTATCCACCGAAATTTGACATGGATAGACTATTTGCATGCCTTAATGATATGGGAGGGTTTCTGGACTCAAATTTTACTCACACACCCACTTGTGTCCATCATCAATTCATCATGTAAACCATAAACCTTATATTTTTTCAAATTAGTGCACAAGTTGGTTCACACAAGTTTTAAGTTTGCATCTGCCTTTCTTCATTTTTCTTTCAGGTTCTACATTGTATATTATAAATTAATGTATCTGTTTCATACTTGTGATGAAAAATCCCTCTTCTTTTGTTCATTGTTTAATCAACACAATAAAAATATGTCCTTGTAGTACTAGATGCAGGAACATGTGTACTGTCGAATGAATTTTAAATGGAACAATGAAAATACATTGCACTAGGACTAGACATGGGAAACAATGACCTGCGAATGGAGCCATCGTTGAAAGTTTTTCAAAATCTTTCTATATGCACTGAAATTTAACATGGATAGACTATTCGCATGCCTTAATGATATGGAATGGTTTCTGGACTCAAATTTGGCTCCCACACCCACTTGTTTCCATCCTCAATTCATCATGTAAACCATAAACCCTATATTTCTTTCAAATTAGTGCACAAATTGGCTGACACAAGTTTTAAGTTTGCATCATCCTTTCTTCATTTTTCTTTCAGGTTCTACATTGTATATTATACATTAATGTATCTATGTCATAGTTGTGATGAAAAATCCCTCTTTGTTCGTTCATTGTTTAATCAACACAATAAAAATATGTCCTTGAAGTGCTATATGCGAGAACATGTGTATTGTCGAAAGAATTTTAAAAGGAATAATGAAAATACGTTGTACTAGGACTAGACATGAGAAACAGTGCGCTGCGGATGGGGCCAGTGTTGAAATTTTTTCAAAATGTTTTTGTTTGCACTGAAATTTTACATGGATAGACTATTCACATGCCTTAACAATATGGGAGGGTTTTTGGAATCAAATTTTATGCACACACCCACTTGTTTCCATCATCAATTCATCATGTAAACCATAAACCCTATATTTCTTTCAAATTAATGCACAAATTGGTTGACACAAGTCTTAAGTTTGCATCATCATTTCTTCATTTTTCTTTGAGGTTATACATTGTATATTATACATTAATGTATCTGTGTCATAGTTGTGATGAAAAATCCCTCTTATTTCGTCTATTGTTTAATCAACACAACAAAAATATGTCCTTGCAGTAATATATGTGGGAACGTGTGTGTTGTCGTATGAATTTTAAAAGGAACGACGAAAATACATTGTACTAAGACTAGACATGGGCAATAGTGGCCTGTGAATGGGGCCAACCATTGAAATTTTTTCAAACAGTTTCTGTATTCATTGAAATTTGACATGGATAGACTATTCACATGCTTTAATGATATGGGTGGGTTTCTGGACTAAAATTTGACTCACACACCCACTTGTTTCCATCATCAATTCATCATATAAACCATAAACCTTATATTTCTTTCAAATTAGTGCACAAATTGGTTGACACAATTTTTAAGTTTGCATCATCCTTTCTTCATTTTTCTTTCAGGTTCTACATTATATATTATACATTAATGTATGTGTGTCATACTTGTGATGAAAAATCCTTCTTTTTTCATTCATTTTTTAATAAACACAATACAAATATGTCTTGGTAGTACTATATGCAAGAACGTGTGTATTGTCGAACAAATTTTAAAAGGAATAATGAAAATAAATTTTACTAGGTTTAGACATGGGCAACAGTGACCTGTGAATTGGGCCAACATTGAATTTTTTTCAAACTATTTATGTATGCAGTGAAATTTAACATGGATAGACTATTTGCACGCCTTAATGATATGGGAGGGTTTCTCGACTAAAATTTGACTCACACACCCACGTGTTTCCATCATCAATTCATCATGTAAACCATAAACCCTATATTTCTTTCAAATTAGTGCACAAATTGGTTGACACAAGTTTTAATTTTGCATCAGCCTTTCTTCATTTTTCTTTCAGGTTCTACATTGTATATTATACATTAACGTATCTGTATCATAGTTGTGATGAAAAATCCCTCTTTTTTCGTTCATTGTTTAATCAACACAATAAAAATATGTCCTTGAAGTACTATATGTGGGAATGTGTGTACTATCGAACAAATTTTAAAAGGAACAAAGAAAAGAAATTCTACTAGGATTAGACATCGGAAACAATGACCTGCAAATGGGGACAACATTGAAATTTTTTCTAAATGTTTCTGTATGCACTGAAATTTGACATCGATAGACTATTTAAATGCCTTAACGATATGGGAGGGTTTCTGGACTCAAATTTGACTCACACACCCACTTGTTTCCATCATCAATTCATCATGTAAACCATAAACCCTATATTTCTTTCAAATTACTGCACAAATTCGTTGACACAAGTTTTAAGTTTGGATGAGCCTTTCTTCATTTTTCTTTCAAGTTATACATTGTATATTATACATTAATGTATTTGTGTCATAGTTGTGATGAAAAATCCAGTTTTTTTAGTTCATAGTATAATCAACACAATAAATGTATATTCTTGCAGTAGTAGATGCAGGAACGTGTGTACTGTCGAATGAATTTTAAAAGGAAGAACAAAAATAATTTGTACTAGGACTAAACCTGGGCAACAATGACCTACGAATGGGGCCAACGTTGAAATTTTTTCAATTTCTTTTTTTTGTATGCACTGAAATTGGACATGGATAGACTATTTGCATTCCTTAACGATATGGGAGGGGTTTTGGACTCAAATTTGACTCACACACCCACTTGTTTCCATCATCAATTCATCATGTAAACCATAAACCCTATATTTCTTTCAAATTAGTGCACAAATTGGTTGACACAAGTTTTAAGTCTGCATTATCCTTTCTTCATTTTTCTTTCAGGTTTTATATTGTATATTATACATTAATATAATTGTGTCATAGTTGTGATGAAAAATCCCTCTTTTTTTGTTCATTGTTTAATCAACACAATAAAAATACGTCCTTACAGTACTAGATACGGGAACAGGTGTAGTTTCAAACATATTTAACAAGAACAATGAAAAGACATTTTACTAGGACTAGACCTAGGCAAAAGTGACTTGCGAAAGGGGCCAATGTTGAAATTTTTTCAAACTATTTATGTATGCATTGAAATTTGACGTGGATAGACTATTCACATGCCTTAATGATATGGGAGGGTTTCTCAACTCAAATTTGACTCACACAACCACTTGTTTCCAACATCAATTCATCATGTAAACCATAAACCCTATATTTCTTTCAAATTACTGCACAAATTGGTTGACAAAATTTTTAAGTTTGCTTCAACCGTTCTTCATTTTTCTTTCCATATCTCCATTGTATCTTATAAATTAATGTATATGTGTCATAGTTGTGATGAAAAGTCCCTCTTTTTTTTTTCATTGTTTAATCAACACAATAAAAATATGTCCTTGTAGTACTATATGCGGGAACATGTGTACTATTGAACGAATTTTAAAAAGAACAACGAAAAGACATTGTACTAGGACTAGACATGGGCATCAGTGACCCGTGAATGGGGTGAACATTGAAATGTTTTCAAACTATTTATGTATGCACTAAAATTTGACATGGATTAACTATTTGCATGCCTTAATGATATGGGAGGGTTTTCAGACTCAAATTTAACCCACACACCCACTTGTTTCCATCATGAATTCCTCATGTAAACCATAAACCCTATATTTATTTCAAATTAGTGCACAAATTGGTTGACACAAGTTTCAACTTTGCATCATCCTTTCTTCATTTTTGTTTCAGGTCCTCCATTGTATATTATACATTAATGTATCTGTGTCATAGTTGTGATGAAAAATCCCTCTTTTTTCGTTCATTGTTTAATCAACACAATAAACATATGTCATTGTAGTACTAGATGTGGGAATGTGTGTAGTGTCGAATGCATTTTAAAAGGAGCAACGAAAATACATTGTACTAGGACTAGACATCGGCAACAATGACTAGTGAATGGGGACAACATTGCAATTTTTTCAAATTGTTTCTGTATGCACTAAAATTTGACATGGATAGACTATTTGCATGCCTTAACGATATGTGAGAGTTTCTGAAATCAAATTTGACTCACATAACCACTTCTTTCCATCATCAATTCATCATGTAAACCATAAACCCTATATTTATTTCAAATTAGTGCACAAATTTCTTGACAAAATTTTTAAGTTTGCATCATCCTTTTTTCATTTTTCTTTCAGGTTCTACATTGTATATTATACATTAATGTATCTGTGTCATAGTTGTGATGAAAAGTCCTTGTTTTTTAGTTCATTGTTTAATCAACACAATAAAAATATGTCCTTGTAGTACTAGATGCGGGAACATGTGTACTTTCAAACGAATTTTGAAAGGAACAATGAAAAGACATTGTACTAGGACTAGACATGGAAAACAGTGACCTACAAATAGGGCCAACATTGAATTTTTTTCAAAATGTTTCTGTATGCACTGAAATTTGACATTGATAGACTATTTGCATGCCTTAACGATATGGGAGGGTTTTTGGACTCAAATTTGACTCACACACCCACTTGCTTCCATCATCAATTCATCATGTAAACCATAAACCCTATATTTATTTCAAATTACTACACAAATTGGTTGACACAATTTTTAAGTTTGGATCAGACTTTCTTCCTTTTTCTTTCATGTTTTACAATGTATATTATACATTAATGTATTTGTGTCGTAGTTGTGATGAAAAATTCATCTTTTTTCGTTCATTGTATAATCAACACAATAAATATATATTCTTCCAGTACTAGATGTGGGAACGTGTGTACTATCGAAAGAATTTTAAAAGGAACAACAAAAATAATTTGTACTAGGACTAGACATTGGCAACATCAACCTGCGAATGGGACCATTGTTGAAAATTTTTCAAGTTGTTTTTTGTATGCACTGAAATTTGGCATTGATAGACTAGTCACATTCCTTAATGATATGGGAGGGTTTTTGGACTCAAATTTGACTCACACATCCACTTGTTTCCATCATCAATTCATCATGTAAACCATAAACCCTATATTTATTTCAAATTTGTTCATAAATTAGTTGACACAAGTTTTAAGTTTGCATTAGCCTTTCTTCATTTTTCTTTCAGGGTCTACATTGTATATTATACATTAATGTAACTGTGTCATAGTTGTGATGAAAAATCCTTCTTTTTTGTTCATTGTTTAATCAACACAATACAAATATGTCCTTGCAGTACTAGATGTGGGAACGTGTGTAGTGTCAAATTAATTTTAAAAGGAACAACGAAAAGCCATTTTACTAGGACTAGACATGGGCAACAATGACTTGCGAATGGGGCCAACGTTGAAATTTTTTCAAACTATTTCTGTATGCACTAAAATTTGACATGGATAGACTATTTTCATTCCTTAACAATATGGGAGGGTTTCTAGACTCAAATTTGACTCAGACTCCCACTTGTTTCCATCATCAATTCATCATGTAAACCGCAAACCCTATATTTCTTTCAAATTAGTGCAAAAATTGGTTGACACAAATTTTAAGTTTGTATCAACCTTTATTCATTTTTCTTTCAGATTCTACATTGTATATTATACATTAATGTATCTATGTCATAGTTGTGATGAAAAATCCCTCTTTTTTCATTCATTGTTTAATCAACACAATACAAATATGTCCTTGTAGTACTATATGTGGGAACATGTGTACTATCGAACGAATTTTAAAAGGAACAATAAGAAGACATTGTACTAGGACTAGACATGGGAAATAATGGCCTGTGAATGGGGCCAATGTTGAAATTTTTTCAAACAGTTTTTGTATGTTCTGAAATTTGACATGGATAGAATATTCACATGCGTTAACGATATGGAATGGTTTTTGGACTCAAATTTGACTCACACACCGACTTGTTTCCATCATCAATTCATCATGTAAACCATAAACCTTGTATTTCTTTCGAATTAGTGCACAAATTGGTTGACACAAGTTTTAAGTTTGCATCATCCTTTCTTCATTTTTCTTTTAGGTTCTACATTATATATTATACATTAATGTATGTGTGTCATAGTTGTGATGAAAAATCCTTCCTTTTTCATTCATTGTTTAATAAACACAATAAAAATATGTCCTTCTAGTACTAGATACGGGAACGTGTGTATTGTCGAATGGATTTTAAAAGGAACAATGAAAAGAAATTGTACTAGGTTTAGACATGGGAAACAATGACCTGTGAATGGGGCCAATGTTGAAATTTTTTCAAACTGTTTCTGTATGCACTGAAATTTGACATGGATAGACTATTCACATGACTTAACGATATGGGATGGTTTTTGGAATAAAATTTGACTCACACACTCACTTGTTCCCATCATCAATTCATCATGTAAACCATAAAACCTATATTTCTTTCAAATTAGTGCACAAATTGGTTGACACAAGTTTTAAGTTTGAATCAGCCTTTCTTCATTTTTCTTTCAGGTTCTACATTTTATACATTAATTTATATGCATCATTGTTGTGATGAAAAATCCCTCTTTTTTCGTTCATTATTTAATCAACACAATAAAAATATATCCTTGTAGTACTATATGCGGTAAGGTGTGTACTGCCGAATGGATTTTAAAGGAACAACGAAATAGAAGGAGTAGTTTTTGAGATTCCTTATAGAGAAAGAAGAACCATTATAATAGGACCATTATACATAACACCATAAAATTCAAATAAGAACACCTATTAGATAGAAATTGAGGGTAATAAATCCAAAATTAAAGTGCGTCATTAAAATTTAGTTTTAGAAGTTAATGGACATATGGATTATAGTACCACTTAGATATTCAAAATTCCTACCCAATCTTGTAGGCCAGGTTTGGAAGAAGAATGGAGAAATATGGCTATGTGTTGAATTCCATGACTCAAATCAAGCATCCCTAAAGGATAATGACCCACTTTTAAATATGGGCATGTTACATAGTAGGTGATAGGATTAATATTGATGTGTATGCTTGATGATTTATTAGGCTATAATCATGTTTTGGTAGATGAATTAAGGGATTACCTTAAGACACCTTTCACAACCTTGTAGGGGACTTATGCTTATGTTTGAATGTCATTCGAGTTGATCAATACTGGTGCAACATTTCAAAGGGCCGTGGATCATTCCTACCATAATTTGATTGGAAATATGATGGTTTATTATCAATATGATCTCACTATCTATTCCAAGGTTAGGGAACAACATGTGTTCCATATTAAATAATTTTAATCAAGTGTTGAATGTATGGAATATTTATAAACCCCCCAAAATTGTTGTTTTCTATCACATAAGATTAAATTTTGGGGCATATCATATCCCTTAAACCTTATAACACCTAACCCCTTTAATAATTCATTTAACCCCTAACTCCTATAACATATACTACTTAATTAATCTCTAAATTATATAACCGCTAACCATATAATCACTAACTCTTAGAACCACTATCATCCATAACCCCTAATATAACTCCAATAATGTCTAACTTTGTATAGAACCTACTTCCTAACATTGTAACCTTTAACAACTAACTATTATAACTCAATCACACCTAACCTCAATAAACCCTAATATAACCCATCACTTGTATAACCTTTATACCCTTATAATTCATAACCACTATCCTTTATAACTTAACTCATGTAACCCCTTACCTCCAACATGCATCAGTGTTAATTCTTAACTCATATAACACACTCATGGGATTGCAAACAACCCATACAATGGACTCATGTGTTGGCTTGAGCACTAGTCAAGTCTAGAAATTTTTATATGGGGAGACCCCACTTGGTCAAGTCTAGAAATTTTTCTAAGTTAGATGACCAAAGGTTTATAGAATCGATTGGGTTGCACAAAGGGGTCAAATCAAGCATTATGAGAATATCAAAAATTGTGAAATTTGATATCATCAACCTAGTTGAAGAAAGTATGGTGTATGAATAAGTTGTGGGAACACCTTGGGGAAGAAAAATGAAAGAAACGATCTCTATAGAGAAGGATGGGATAAAGCTCAAAGGAAATGGAAGAAGAATTAGCATACCTCTATACCCTAAGGAAGGTAAACCTTGGTCAAAATCATGGGAAGAATAATATGGAATTAAGGAGTTGTATCATGCCCTAAATGAAAATGATGAGCATATTAAACCTAATTTCATAGGAGAGGTGCATTAAGGGTCCTTAATATCTATGGGTTATAATTTGAAAACCGAGCTCTGTGAATAGTGGATGAAAATCCATGAAAGAGGGTATTATGGAGTATTGAGGCTATCCCCAAGGATAATGTCAAATATTTCTTATCAATAAGGGAAATACCACTTGTTTTTTAGAATAATATTAGAGAATACACTCATCTAATCTCCTTAAAGTCAAAATTGACCATCTTCCTACCATTGAAATTTAAGGAGAGAGAATCATTTACAATACATGTGAATGAAGTGTTTAAGCATGTAGGAGATTGGGTACTCGACTGTAGATCTTAGTAGAACCCTTCACGTGTTAGGTTGTTAGTTTGTGCAGCAACTATGCTCATAAATTGAAAATTTGGACCACAATTTCAACATACTTTGTAAAAATATTTAGAGGGATAAAGATGGCAACAACTATTCAAATAACAAAGCTCAGACTTGCATTTTTATCTAAAATTCATATTATTGTTTGTATTGAAAAAATGGAAAATAATTGGACACTATGATAAGATGTTATGGCCACATATGTTCCCAAATACATTATAAGATATAACATATAAATGGTACAAGGTATACGAGGAAAAATGTGAGACATGGAAATGGAAAACATTGAAAGGAATTTTTATAAAAGACTTCTCCTTTTTCCATAGTAGGTGACAGGCTTAGTATTGATGTCTATTCTTGATGATTTATTAGGATATAATCAAGTTTTGGTAGATGAATTAAGGGATTACCTTAAGACGCCTTTCACAACCCTATAGGGGATGTATGCTTATGTTTGAATGTCATTCAAGTTGATGAATATTGGTGCAACATTTCAAAGGTTCATGGATCATTCCTACCATGATTTGATTGGCAAGACAATGGTTGATTATCAAGATGATATCACTATCTATTCCAATGTTAGGGAACAACATGTGTTCCATATTAAAGAATTTTTATCAAGTGTAGAATGTATGGAATATTTATAAACCCCCCAAAATTGTTGTTTTCTATCACATAAGATCATTTTTTGGGGCATATCATATCCCTTAAACCTTATAACACCTAACCCCTAACTCCTATAATATCTAATACTTAATTAATCTCTAAATTCTATAACCACTAACCATATAATCACTAACTCTTAGAACCACTATCATCCATAACCCCTAATATAACTCCAATAATGTCTAAATATTTATAGAACCTACTTCCTAACATTGTAACCTTTAACACCTAAATATTATAACTTAATCACAGCTAACCTCTATAAACCCTAATATAACCCATCACTTGTATAACCTTTATACCTTTATAATTCATAAACATTATCCTCTATAACTTAACCCTTATAACCCCTTACCTCCAACATGCATCGGTGTTAATTCGTAACTCATATAACACACTCATAGGCTTGCAAACAACCCATATAATGGACTTATGTGTTGGCTCGAGCACTAGTCAAGTCTAGAAATTTTTAGATGGGGAGACCCCACTTGGTCAAGTCTTGAAATTTTTCTAACTTAGATGACCAAATGTTTATAGAACCTATTGGGTTGTATAAAGGGGTAAAGTCAAGAATTATGGGGATATCAAACATTGCTAACTTTGATATCATTAACCTAGTTGAAGAAAGTATGGTGTATGAAGACCTTGTGGGAAGACCTTGGGGAAGAAAAATGAAAGAAACAATCTCTATAGAGAAGGATAGGATAAATATCAAAGTAAATGGAAGAAGAATTATCATACCTCTATACCCTGAAGAAGGTAAACCTTTTTCAAAATCATGGGAAGAATAATATGGAAATAAGAAGTTGTATTAGGCCCTAAATAAAAATGATGAGTGTATTAAACCTAATTTCATAGGAGAGGTGCATTAAGGGTCCTTAATATCTATGGGTTATAATTTGAACACCGAGGTCTATGAATAGTGGATGGAAATCTATGACTTTGGAGAGAGGGTATGTTGGAGTATTGAGGCTATCCCCAAGGATAATGTCAAATATTTCTTATCAATAAGGGAAATGCCACTTGTTTTTCAGAATAATATTAGAGACTACACTCATCTAATCACCTTAAAGTCAAAATTTACCATCTTCCTACCATTGAAATTTAAGGAGAGAGAATCATTTACAATACATGTGAATGAAGTATTTAAGCATGTAGGAGATTGGGTACTCCACTGTAGATCTTAGTAGAACCCTTCACGGGTTAGGTTGTTGGTTGGTATAGAACCTATGCTCATCAATTGCAAATTTGGACCACAACTTCAACATATTTTGTAAAAATATTTAGAGGGATAAAGATGAAAACAACTAGTCAAACAACAAAGCTCAAACTTATGTTCTTATCTAAAATCCATATTATTGTTTATGTTGAAAAAATGGAAAATAATTGGAAATTGTGATGAGATGTTATGGCCACATATGTTCCAAAATACATTAGAAGATATAACATATAAATGGTACAAGGTATATGAGGAAAAAGGTGAGACATGGAAATGGAAAACATTGAAAGGAATGTTTATAAAAGACTTCTCCTTTTTCCATAGTAGGTGACAGGCTTAGTATTGATGTCTATGCTTGATGATTTATTAGGCTATAATAATTTTTTGGTAGATGAATTAAGGGATTACCTTAAGACACCTTTCACAACCATGTAGGGGACATATGCTTATGTTTGAATGTCATTCAAGTTGATGAATTCTGGCACAACATTTCAAAGGGCCATGGATCATTCCTACCATGATTTGATTGGCAAGACGATGGTTGATTAACAAGATGATCTCACTATCTATTCCAAGGTTATGGAACAAAATGTGTTCCATATTAAATAATTTCAAGTGTATAATGTATGGAATATTTATAAACCCCCCAAAATTGTTGTGTTCTATAACCTAACCCCTTTAATAATTCATTTAACCCCTAACTCCTATAACATCTAATACTTAATTAATCTCTAAATTCTATAACTTCTAACCATATAATCACTAACTCTTAGAACCATTATCATACATAACCCCTAATATAACTCCAATAATGTCTAACTCTTTATAGAACCTAATTCCTAACATTGTAACCTTTAACACCTAACTATTATAACTCAATCACACCTAACCTCTATAAACCTTAATATAACCCATCACTTGTATAACATTTATACCGTTATAATTCATAACCACTATCCTCTATAACGAACTCATGTAACCCCTTACCTCCAAAATTCATTAGCGTTAATTCTTAACTCATATAACACACTCATAGTCTTGCAAACAACCCATACAATGGACTCATGTGTTGGCTTGAGCACTAGTCATTCAAGTCTCTTGAGATCAATAATATTCAACAATATCTTGAGGCACTTGTTTTCCTTCCTCAACCATGGTCAAGATCCTATGATATATACTCATTGAGCAAAACCTCCTAATGTATTCCATATATTCCAACTATGATGCTAAAAAACCCTTAGCTGATAAGGATTGTGTTATGGTAATTTGCAGGTGTTGTTCATGGTGATTGATCCTACGAAGTGATGTTTAGGGAATAAGGTCCAAGTTTTTTCCTCCCGACATAACCATGGGATTTGATATCAATAAGGTTCAATTAGGGCTTCAGACCCTTCTTTCCCCCTTAACCTCCATGTTAAGCCCTCAAGACCCATTTCTGTTGTACAAAACCTACTCATGGCACCGTTATATCCTGATTTGGCTTCTAAAGAACACAAACTACAACCCTGAGAACCATTCCTAATGGAAGATCTGACACATTTTTATTTAGGGCATATGTTTTGGTTTAATCATGGTATTTGTATCCCTCAAATAGTCCAAAATTAACCTACAAGGGTCCTATGTGATGGCTCAAGGACTCGTCCAACACTATATCTTGAGAAGTTGTGTGGGTTGTAGTTGTTGTTCATAGAAGTTAAGCCTAAGAATGTTCACTTAGGGAACAAGTCCCTTGTTTCCCTTCCTTGAGCTTGGTTAGACCTTGAGATCCATTCTTGGTTCAAAACTAACTTATTCATGGTTCCCAAATTCCACTTTGAGGTGAACGATATGTTACATAGGTCATATGTGGTGGTTTGACTACTTTTCTATGGTTATTGAGCTTGAGAAGCAATGTTTATGGTTGAAGACTCTTGTTTTCTTTCATCAACTATAGTAATGAGCCTAATAACCATTCATAATGATCAAGAATACCTCATAATGTCACCCATATTCAACTTGGATGCCAAAGAATCCCTAGAGAGGACTCATGTCATGGATTTTAGGTGTTGTTGATTGTGGTTGAGATCGAGAAGGTTTAGTTAGGGATTTAGGCCATTGTTTCCAACTTTCCATGTTTATGCCTCTACACCCATTTTCAATGTACAAAACCTAATCATGATTCCTATATCCCTCTTAAAGGCCAATTGATGGGTTTTATATATGCACTAAAAACACAGTAAAAACCCTCAATTAAATTGTCAACCCGGGGTAAGTAAACTTAGAGTTGTAGAAAAATATATGCCAAAGGTAGAAGGGGTGGTAGGACTATAGTCTAACTAAGGATGGCAGCTATCTAAGGATAATCTACTCAAGCAAAACCTATCTAATGAGAAAACCCTACTAAGCAATTTGAAACTAAGTAACCTAAGTACTTTTGGGCCAAGGATCGATGGATAGTTCCTAAGAAAGAAAGTAAAACCCTATGTAAAGAAAACTAGTTCAACAATAAGAAATAAGCAACTATCTAAGCATATCAATAAGCAAATGACAAAAGAAAACTATTTTAACTTGCCAACCTACATTCAATGAGCAACTACCATATGAAAGAAAATAAATAAACAAGTAAGCAAAGACACCTATCTAACCTATTAAAGAAAATAGACAAGCAAGCGAAGACACCTAACTAACCTACTAAAGCAAAAGACAAGTAAGCAAAGGCACCTAACTAACCTACTAAAGAAAAAAACGACTATCTAACCTACTAAAGCAAAACACGACTATCTAACCTACTAAAGCAAATAGACAAGTAAGCAAAGGCAACTAACTATTGCAAGTAATCAAAGTAAAACTTCTCATTGAACAACTATCTAGCCAAAGAGGCAAGTGGACTAAATGATTAATGCAAAACTATTTCTAATGCATGAAAGGAAATCTATTTTATCCAAAGCAATAAGAACTACCAACTAATTCTTAATCTATGATAAGCAAGCTACTATCTGATCTATCAAAGCAAAGATTATCTATCCTACATCAACAATAAAACTATCTTCTAGACTATGAAAGCAAGAAACTATCTTTAACCTATGATGATTCAAATATAATGGTGGTGGTTATGTGAAGAAAAAAACAATATTAAATACCCTGCATGTTCATTTATTAACCATCAACAACATAACAAGATCATCATTATACTCCTATTCTACATAAGCAAAATTCATACTTAAACTCATTCATTAATTAAGAACTACAATTGCAATCTAATTTCCTGTACATGCATTTCTATTTTGTTAATTAGTTTGCTATTATAATTTGATTTGCTTTGACTCTCTTTTGGAGGTTAGCATTATGAATTGTGTTAGCATGCATTAATATTGTATTTAGGAATGGATCTGGAGACTCCTAGACTAACCCCATGTGTAGTTAAATACTAGATTATGTTTTTATCGAAATGCATGTACAAGAAATAAAGAGAGACAACTAAACTATAAAAGTGCATAAATAAAATAAAGAAGAGTTACCAGACTGTTGATGCCCCCCAGCAAGTCGTGGTCACTCTCTAAAAGCACAACATGAGCTCAACAAGATGAATTCACCATTAAAATGCAAAAACATGGTTTTATATAATTCTGGCAATTGAAAAATGCAAAAACAGAGCCAAAATCATTTTTGGCTCTAACAGACGACTTCTTCTACTGCTTAACAATTATCTGACCACCACGATGGTATTTATAATGTTTACAGACCAAGTGGTTGACCACAGGAGGTTCAAACCACTTCTAAAATTGGCAAATTTCATTAATGGTGCCCTAATTGCTGAAACAAAGCTAGCCAATAATCACCCACCATAACAACCCAAAATCAAGTTGTCAAGAGTTTAGTAGTTGGAGGGGATAAGCATGAACAAAACCCATGTCCCCGATTCACCCATCACTGGCCGCCAATAACATAATGTTAAGCCCTAATATTGGCTCATTACCCCTTAATTGGGGCATATTAGATTAGTAATGTTATTTTATTTATGTCAGCTTTAGGCCATTAGTTGTAATTATACCTCCTAGTCTCCTATATATGCCAAGGAGACATTTTCATTTTGATCATATTGTACTTGAACATTTAAGTGGGGTGAAAGGAGGTTTCCCCCTCGAAGAGGCTTATTATCTGAAATTATCTCTTTTTCAAGGCGTTGAGTACTTTTTCTGAGGATTTTCTATACTATATTGATATTTGGTTCTTAACATATGGTATCATAGCTTAAGGTCTTGGGGTTTCGATGCTACATCTGAGACACCTTGGAATTTTCACTATAAATTTGTTTCTACAACGTTTCATAATGAACGACTTGGAGGATATTTAGTAGACAGATCAAGGTACATTGGGTTCAAAATTCAGCTCCTGAGGCCTTATACTTTCGGAGATACAACCTGTACAAGATAGGGTTATCAAATCGTCCTGAACTGAGTCATTGTGGAATTTTTTCTATAAAAACATTTCTGTAACGTTTCAGACCCTGAGATCCAAAGGCTATTTACAGAAATTGGTAAGGTGTCTATGGTAATAATTTTAGCTTATGGGTCATCATAAATTTGTAGATACACCCTGTGTAAGATAGGGTATCTGACTAGTCCTATTGACTAGTCTCAAGATGATGTTCCAAGTAAAAAACTCATAACTTCTTCCTAGAGTATCCAAATTGTGTGGGACTAGTTGCATTGGATTGTGGACAGTATGTAGTATTTCTGGTATGAGTTTCAGAATTTTATATCAATTATTTTGTGTGGGGAACACTATACAAGTGATATCTCCTGGAAAGGCCAAAAATCGGCAAGTTATGGGGAAGTTACCATAAATTCCACTTGGCACATCCAATTTTGATCAGACCTATGGAATTGCAGAGAAGAAATATTATAGAAATACATAAAGGAAATTTTCATATCCAGAAGGGCCGAAACTTGGGAGATACAACAGAAGAAATATTGTCTAGCAGAACCACCTCAAAATCAAGGTTCAAAAGTGATACTTGGCCAACATGCCACCCAAAAAGGGAACTTCTACACCAAATAAGCCTCCAGAAAATCC
>ML792413.1:125978-139029 GCA_009831015.1 Picea engelmannii | reverse complement strand
ATGCTTGGTATGATTTTGAGGCAGATTGTGATGATTGGTATATGGATAGTTGTCATTTCTGGGATGACAACCACTTTCATATTTTATTTGATGACTCTACTCCACATTCTGTAGAGAACATCAATGTCCCACATCAGGAGCTAATTACCAACATTTAGTCTACATATTCTACAGTGGTATTATTCATTCCAGATTCTGCTACGACCATTTTCCACTATGTGGATGGATCTTCTTATTTGGATCCACATGATAGGTGTCAGTATTTGGAGCATCATTTGGAGTTGGTTATGGGGTTCCAAAATCTTCCACAGGGAGTTCACATGAGCACTTGGACATGGGAACCGGGCTTACAATGGTGGTTGGACTACTTCAGCATAATGGATTTCATTTCTACATGGGACCTTAGTTCTTCAGTCTTCTTCAGCATTATGGTCCACAATTATCCATGGGACCCTGGTATATGGTTGTACATCAAGCGTTGAGGACAACTCTTTCATAAGAGGGATGGAATGTAAGGTAGCTAGAGAGGTAGTGGGGGGGCCCAGAGGGCCCATAGTGATAATAGTGGAGGTCATTCAATGTAAGGTGGACTAGGTCCACTATATTATTAAATAAGGCCCACTATGGTAGTTAGATATAATAAATGGGTAATTAGATATAATAAATGTAAGAGGACTTCTTAGAAGGTTCTACTTCTAGAAGATTCCTCCTCTAGAATGTTCTTAGGTTATAGTAGCACTATATAAATAGATTCAAGCAATGTAATGAGACATGAAGCGAAGTATTGTATTTGGAGAAGTAGCTCAATAGGAGGATGCCCCCTCGAAGAGACAAGTGAACAGGAGAGGATCCCTTCCATAATAGGATCCATTATACGGTGTTGCCCTACCTCAAGGGTTTTGATATAATAAAGTTGTGATTTTTTATATTGTTCTTATATATCTGTTGTGGTGCTTTTGTATTCAGTATTGGGTTCTTAATAGAACATTACCAAGCAACTCTTAGAGTCGCCCTTGAACATGGCATTTTGTATTTTACACGCATTATAATCCGTTGAACCTCTGCACTGAGCCAATCCTTTGAGTTTCTTTCACTCCTTTGGGTAACCTGACGTAAGTCACATCATCCACTGCATCATCAAGTTTTGGTCCATGTCATGTTTCTATTGTTGTGCCTCAGTGTTCAAGGGAAGTATCCGCCTCGAGAGTCAACCATCACAAATATCTTGTCTCAATACCCGTGTCAGTCCATGTTCATTTGATCTACCAATTACATCTCTATGTCTGTTTCATGTCGTTGATGGGGGATACATCAAGGCCCTCCTTCGACGAGCCTATTGCTGTTGACTTCAACGCATTATCCAGGAACTAGACTTAGAAACCAGTTAGTACTTTGGGACCTGCATGCCTCAATGGAAGGCCTCCTCACATTCGATAGTGGGTTTACATCATTGACCTCTGATTGGATGATTCCACGGATGTTCAACTTCAACTCATCCATTCACATTCGTTGGAATGTACTAGAGTACCTTGGGAATCATTGACATTAATGGTGATCTCCCTCATGCTTGTTAACGGTTTACATCATTGACCGGTAATCAAGTGGTTTCTGCCATGTTCAACATCAGGACATCTATTCACATGGTTAGATTCATACTACATCGGGATCGGTAAGAAGACCCTGGGTTGAGTGATCACTTTGATATGTAATTTTCCCAAGTTGCGATGGAGTTTCTATTGAACAATGACACATATACTGTTACATAGATCCACTTTATATTGGTCGTGGCTATGTCTTGTCATCTTGTACATCCACTGTGTATTCTTCGTGGCTACAATCAGTTCATGTCATAAGAGTATAGATCCATAGTGTATTTTCAGTGGTTATACCTTTTTATCAATACAATTATGGATCTGTAGTGTATTTTATGGCAACCATATCTTGCAAGTCTTTATCACCCAAGCATAGGTATGCTTGCCTTGGGTGGAGTCGCCAATTTCTGTTGAAGGAAAATCTCCCTACGGACAGGTAGATCTCCTCAAAGAGCTAGACTCTTAACTCTAAGACAGAAAGTGATTATCATGGTCATTGAATTCCTTTTAGATCTAGGTGGACTAGTGTGTGAAGAGGAAGGAGAAAAGAAGTACCTTTTACCGGTGTTTGTCCCTGCACGCTCCGAATTGAGCTCCAATCTTTCGCTCCTCGATAAGCCTTGTAGACAAACAAAGTACAACCACTTCCTACTCTATCAAGATTAGTCTGAAATAGGTCTATCTACTAAAGAGACAAATTCATGTGAGATTGAACACAAATTAGAAAGAGATTGAACATGAATTAGAAAGAAACAGGCCAAGCAAATTATATTAATGAGGACAAAACATTGCTTATAGCCATAGATGAATTGCAGCAATTTCGTCAAGTCATCCTTGTCTACTCCTTGCTCAAAAGATCCATGATCTGAATGACGATAGCTTCACTGATTGCTCCCTATGAGATCATAGGTCTCTTGCTTCCAAAATATCTCTATTCCATCACCACTTATGAGATCATAAGTTTGGTGTGATTCTCCCTTTCCAGTCCCCTTTCACCATGAGAAAGCTTGCTTATATAGCCTTGGAGAGGCTCAAAAACTTGAGATATCCTTGGGGAAGTTGAGGATTTTCCTTCTTTAGTTGAGGATCTGCCCTAAGATCATGGATGGAATAGGGATTTGAATCCAAATGCCTTCCAAGAATGAAAGGATCCATCCCCCATTCATCTCAACAACTTAACTACTACCCAGAATAGGCAGTGCTCCCTCAAAAGGGCAATCAGAGCATTGTAGCGCTCCCTAGTAGTGTTTAGGGGAGTGCCAGAACTCTTGAAGATAGGAGTTCTCCTGCAAAAGGGTTGATGTAGTGTTATAACACTCCCTAATGTCTTATGGGGGGGCGCCAACACTCCTAAGATAGTTATAGGGGAGCGCTCCCCTCCAAAAACTTAGTTTTTTGAGTGTTTTCAGATGGCAAAAGGTTCATGAGCCCAGTTAAACTTTCCTCATCTTTCAAATCAAGTGTTTGAGGTGTTTAAAGTGTCATTCTCATGTCGTTATAGGTACAACATAAGCATCATGGTAGTATGCTTCCCTGACACTTGTGACACTTGTGAGCAAAATGCGACACTTGTGACCTTCATAATGATGACACTTGTGACACTATCAAAGTGAGTATTTTTTATGTGTAACAGATTGCCTCCCAAAGTATGAATTTAGAAGATAGGAACTGATAACTAAAATGATTTGTAGACTTTCAAGCAAGGGTATAGACGCAGAGAACCTAACAAAAGCTGCACACAAACATCCAACAAATATTATGACATGTTTCAAACCCAAGGCAGACATACCTATGCTTGGGTGATAAAGACTTCCAAGATATGGCCGCCATAAAAGACACTGCGGATCCATAATTGTATTGATAAAAAGGTATAACCACTGAAAATACATTGTGGATCTATACTCTTATGACATGAACTGATCGTAGCCACGAAGAATACACAGTGGATCTACGAGATGACAAGACATAGCCATGACCAATACAAAGTGGATCTATGTAATAGTACATGTGTCATTGTTCAAGAGAAACTCCATCGCAACTTAGGCAAAGTACATATCAAAGTGATCACTCAACCTAGGGTCTTCTTACCAATCCCGATGTAGTACGAATCTAACCATGTGAATAAATGTCCTGATGTCGAACATGGCAGAAACCACTTGATTACCGGTCAATGATGTAAACCGTTAACAAGCGCGAGGGAGATCACCATTAATGTCAATGATTCCCAAGGTAATCTAGTACATTCCAACGAATGTGAATCGATGAGTTGAAGTCGAACATCTATGGAATCATCCGATCATAGGTCAATGATGTAAACCCAATGTCGAATGCGAGGAGGCCTGCCATTGAGGCATGCAGGACCCAAAGTACTAACTGGTTTCTAAGTCTAGTTCCTGGATAATGCGTTGAAGTCAACAAGAATAGGCTCGTCGAAGGAGGGCCTTGATGTATCCCCCATCAACGACACGAAATGGACATAGAGATGTAATTGGTAGATCAAATGAACATGGACTGACACGGGTATTGAGACAAGATATTTGTGATGGCTGACTCTCAAGGCGGATACCTCCCTTGAACACTGAGGCACAACAGTAGAAACATGACATGGACCAAAACTTGATGATGCAGTGGATGTTGTGACTTAGGTTAGGTGACCCAAAGGAGTGAAATAAACTCAAAGGATTGGCTCAGTGCAAAGGTTCAACGGATTATAATGCATGAAAAAGACAAAGTGTCGTGTTCAAGGGAAACTCTAAGAGTTCTTGGTAATGTTCTCACAAAACTACGTGGCTTGCTTCTTTCAATTTTTCCCCCATATAGATAGATGAGTACCTCTTTTTAATTTAACGATCTCGAGGAGGATAACACATGCTCGATAAAACTCACCTTCATTAAGTTCCTCTTCCTTTGTTTAACGAACTGGAAGAAGTAAGGGTTCGATCCCATATGGGCTTGTCAATGTTTTGTTTAGCGAGTCCAAAGACAAAAAACTTGAAGGTTTTTCATGATTATAGAGTCTGGAAAAACACTTAAAAGAGAACTCTCTCAGTTCCTTTTTCGTAAAGTAGTCTGATGAGACCGAAAAAGAGATAAACTATCACTCAACAGATGTTTTATTCAAATACTTTAACGAGCGTGAAAAGAACAAGATCGCTCGGTAATATTTTCATGTTTAGAGAGTCTGAAAAGAACTTAAAGATGACTCCAGTGTTGTCCTTTTTCCTAATGTTAGTCTCGCGAGGCCGAAAAAGAGATAAATTATCACTCGAAAGACGCCTTTTCAAACTGTTTAATGAGTGGGAAAGGAAGCAAGATCACTTGGAAATCTTTTCATGTTTAGAGAGTCTGAAAAGAGCTTAAAGGAGACTCCAGGGGGTTCCTTTTTCGTATGTCCATACAGGTCCGAAAAAGAGATAAAATTCTACCCAGATGCATTCTCATGTATTTACAAGAACGAGAAAGGACAAAGACTAAGCTCGGTATGCCCCCAGCATGAAATCTAGTGGCTTAACTCCAGAATGATCAGGGAAGGTTGGAGACACCTTAGATGAGTTGAGGGAGTAGTAATGACACCTATACACACCAATGAAAATTTTACAACCAAGATATGTCAAATTGTATTTGAGAATTTTATCTTGAAAATATAACAATTTGACCTAATAACCCTATCAATCACATGAAAGAGTAAATTTGATCACTGGTGACTAACAGAATTGAAAAATGATAACAAAAGGATTGGTTTGTACTGGTAGGCATTGTGAACAGGATAATTGTTATTGCATGTCATAATATGTAACAATTCAAACAACTGATCCTCTTTTCATAAGGTTGGAATACAAATGACAATAAATATTTAGCAGTTGTAAGCGCTCTGTATTTGTCACAAAGAGTAGTTAAGTATAAGCAGTCTTCTATAGCATAAACAAAAAATGCACAGTAGATTATAACACACACAATGATGTCAACAGTATATAATTTAGCATACCAATTGTTGGTCACCAAATTGGGCTATCTTTCTGCTACATTTCCATTACCTTTTTGACCTTTTTACTCTTATTTACCTATGTTTCTATGCAAAATCTGTGAGGTAATTACCCCTACCTTGTCTATTGGAATATTTTATTAATGAAGTAAAAGTCACGGAGTTTTTCCTATTCGCAGCACTAAAACGAGTGTTTGACCGCAACATCTGGAGAATAGGACCAGGGCTTCATCCCGCAGTAGTTTCGCTCTTCACAGCAACAACCAAGCCATAAAGAGGCTATGCAGCTTGAGTCGCAAATCCCTGAACCATCTTGGGAATTTCGTTGATCCTGTCCATCTGGTACTGGTGCCATTCCAACTAATGCATATTTTTGAGGATACGGTTACCATGTTTTTGGGAAAGAGGTTGTTCTCCCTTTTGATGTATGAAAGACAGTTTATTCCTGTAACTGGGGATGTCCCCATTGAGATTGTAATAACCCTTTTCAGATTTATAAAATACTACTTATTTTGTTGTCTTCATCTTCGTTGTGACCAGCACAGCCATGATCAGAGAGCTAGGCCTGCTCTTCTGATCAGGTGTTATGTCTTCCTGTGCGTGTTATTTATCAGTTTTATGCTACTGTTACAGTGTGTTATTTATCAGTTTTATGCTTACTGTTACAGTGTGTTATTTATCAGCTTATGCTTGTTGTTACAGTGTTATTTCCTTAGTTTATGATTGCTGTTACAACGTGTGATTCTTATGAGTACCTTTCAGAAGTTGTAGTTAATTCAGTTGACAGTAATGTTTTGAATCTTAATCGTGAACCCTTGGACAAGACGAATTGTACTCTTACCCCTACATATATCTTGTGCATTGCCTTGAAAGGATATGCACCTGGATTGATAAATTAATGTAGGAAAAGGGTGAATAAATCGTTCATACCTGGACACCAACATTTTGGCGCTGTTGTCGAGGAGGCTAACAAGATGCAAGACAACGATATAGACCAACCAGAGGGTCAATCTCTCGTCCTGGGGAGAGAACGAGTTTTCTCACTCTACTTCAGGTCCTGAGTGTAGGTGATCTTTCCACTTGCTTTTATTTTTTTTCTTTTGTCAATCTCTTGTCCTGGGGAGGAAGGAGTCTTTTGACACCCTTCTCTAGATCCTAAGTTAAGGAATATTTCTTTCAAACCCTTGTGTTTTTTTTGAAACCCTAGCTTTTACCTTGGGGAGGGAGGAGTCTTTTGATGCCCTGCTTTAGGTTTGAAAAGTATCAGGTCTTTTCTGTGGTGTGTTTTGTTCTTGTTCAGGGGAGGGAAGAGTCCTTTGACACCCTGCTTCGGGCCCTGAAACCTAGATTCTTGTTTTTTTTAGCTGCCTTTATTTTTCATAAGATCTTTTGTCTTGGGGAAGGAATGGTCCTTTGACACCTTACTTCAAGAATAAATAATTGTAGGTTCATGCGAAGACCCTCCATCATACCAACACTTGTATGAACAAAGAACCAAATAACGGGGGCAGAGGGAAAGCCCCAAAGAAGGGAGGACCGGATTTGGCAAGAAAGACCTTCATCCAATAGATTATAGAAAAGGTTGAATCAGAAACATCATCTCACGCAGCCGTGAGACCAAGGGCATGAAGAGTGAAGTCTGAGGGGCAATCGGTAGATTAACCAGTGTTGTCTACAACATTCTTGGGGGATACAACACAACAGGTCCCTCCAGTAGTTGAAGAAACATCTAGTGGCATACTTGACCAAGGAAATATTATGCTAGCAACAGAGGGAGAAGAGGTCACAACAAGAGACTTGACAGAGTCAGACCACTCTAGAAAGAGAGAGAAGGTTGTAGCCGAGGGATCAAGTCATCAGAACATAGAAGAAGGGATCGAGGGAGTATTTGCATCACCAAGGGACCGGGGAAGTGCTGCTAAAGAAACTCGGATCTAAGGGGTAAGGAAGCCTCAGCCATATCCTACAGAGTCTAGTGAAATACCCAGCGATTATTCCATTAGTAGCCTTACCAAACTTTCATGGGCTTGTTTCAGAAGATCCCGACACATTTCTATTCGAATTCGACATAGTGTGTCGAGGGTATGACTACACAACAGAAGCCCAAAAGTTTAAAAAAAATCCTTCTACATTAAAATGGATGGCTCTGCGATGGTTCATGGGCCTTGGAGGAAGCACTATTTCCACATGGGATGATATGCATACAACTTTTCTGGAAAAATACCAGGATTACTGTAAGTCCCATAACATTAAAGAAGAAATTTTCAAGTTGGCACAAAAAGAAGACGAGAGTTTGGAAGATTGTGTGGAATGATTCAAGTACACCTTACAGAGGTCGGGTCACTCTGACCTAGATAAGGAAATTATAAAAATTATCCTCCTCTGATCTTTCCGTGAGGACTCAATGGAACTATTGAACATTGTGGGAAAGGGAGACATCTCTAAGGAAAGCTTCAAAGCTATCTGCGAATTATGTATTCAGTGCTCAAGAGGACTTGCCAAAAATAGACAATGAATTTGCTCGGTAAAAGGGTCTAGTAGAGGTGTTACGAAAGTAGAAATCGGAAACCTGCTAGACAATCTGAGGACAGATATCCTTAGCACCCTGTTATCACAGATGGATACGCTGCAAGTAAAACAAAAACAACTAGAATTGGACAGGACTATGGCGATATTCTGCCCAATATGTAGAAAGAAGAATCCAGAGAGGGAATGTCCACTAAAATCCATAGAGGAATGTGCAATCTGCGAGATAAATCATGCAACAAGCTCATGCCCCTCCCTGCCAGGCCTGAAAGAAGTATTTCAAGGAACAGGGAAAGACATGGAACAACTGTACCTCATGGGGTCTAGAAAGCCATGGCAACCTCGACCACTAATGGGAAATCAAGGTATGTACTCAGATCCATCTCAGTATTTCAATAATTCTAATATGAATCCTCAATCCATGCCCTATCCTTCCATGTGGCCACAATACCAGTTTCCACCGTGGCAGCAGTGGAACCCTCAAGCCAGTTCAAGCTCCCCATGGGCTCCAACTTGGCAAGGATCCCCTCCTGGGTAGTTCCCTCAATCGATGCCACAACAACAAATCCAACTTCCCTCTAATGTGCTTCCAGGTAACCAACCTGCTCGTCCTCAGCTCCCAATCCAACTTGATCTGAATCCTAATAGCAGGGGAGTTCATCAAACTGACATTCTTAACCTACCTTCATATAGCATTTCCACTGCAGAGTTGTATGAAATGAATCTATGATCAGGGCAGACAGTTGATGATCAACCTCCTCCTGTTACCATTGAACGAATCAATAGTGAAGGTAAGGAATCAGAACTAATTAGTAAGGAGCCAAAGCAAACTGATAGAAACTAGGCATCTCCTATAAAACAACATCAATCTAAACCACCTTACCCAGAGAGACTAACTTTGAGTAAATCAAGCCCTCAAGCTGAATTTGATTTATTAGGAGAACTGCATAATTTATTTGTTAAAATTCCCTTGTTACAAGCTATGAAGGATGTGCCAA
Source organism: Picea engelmannii (assembly GCA_009831015.1). NCBI lineage: Eukaryota > Viridiplantae > Streptophyta > Pinopsida > Pinales > Pinaceae > Picea > Picea engelmannii. The sequence goes on along the minus strand of ML792413.1, from coordinate 129,931 downwards.
TATATGCAAAGACTCTTAGGGAATAATGTTCAAAGAAATCCAAAGACCCACTTACCATTCATGTTATGGGAAAATTATCATATTTCGTGATGGGAAAGCCAATGCCTGAAAAGTATGGAGATCCAAGGAACCCAATTTTGACAGTACAAATTAATGGGGTACAGATTTTGAATGTGCTAGTAGACCTGGGTGCTACCATCAATGTTATCACCACTGAAACCAAGCATGCATTAGGTCTTCGTAACTTGAAACATACACCTACAGTATTGGAATTCGCAGACCGATCCACAGTCAAACCTGTAGGAAAGTTGGAAGATGTAACAATTTCAGTAGATTCATGGCACTATCCCATAGATTTCCTAGTCTTACAAACACAATCTTCGGTGGGTGGCCATCCTTTGATCTTGGGTAGACCATGGATGGATACTGCAGATGCTTACATTGGGTGACGATCAGGGCAAATGGTTATTTCCAATGGGCACAACATTAAGAACTTAGTGTTATACCCACCTGCAGAACCAAACCCATCCATAAAACTAGCAGGAAGCAAGAAAATTTTACCTAGGAAAGAGTCTAAAATAGAAAATGAGGAATTGAGGCCAGTTCTCACTATTGGACAAGCCCTTCAGTTGAAATTAGAATCGGAAGATGATGTAATCACCTCTTTTATGGATGATCCTTGCTTCGTTTCTGAAACAAATCAACAATTCCTAGAATCTATCCTAAGCTGTGAGACTCAGGAAACAATTGAAACAACAGAAGGATCAGAGCAACTACCTGTTGATGCACCCAGTGAAAGTGTCCCAATAGAACTAGAACCAGGGAAAACCCTGAATATTAATCCAACCCTGTTAGAATCCCATAAGAAGCAACTTGTGGATGTCCTTCGGAAACACAAAGAGGCCTTCGCCTAGGATTATACAGATATGAAAGGGATCCCTTCTAATTCATGCACCCATCATATATACATTAAGGAGGATTGTCGTCCTGTGAGACAACCTTAGAGAAGGATGAACCCCACACTGAAAAATGTTGTGAAAGAAGAACTTCCGAAATTACTAGATGTAGGTTTTATTTACCCCATCTCAGATAGACAATGGGTCTCCCCATTAGTAATCGTCCCTAAGAAAAATGGTAAATGGCGAATATGCGTGGATAATCGAGAATTAAATAATGCAACGTAGAAAGATCATTTCCCTTTGCCATTTATTGATCAAGTTCTGGACACATTGGCTGGCAAAAAGTTTTTTTCCTTTCTAGATGGGTTTAGTGGGTATAACTAGATCCAGATAGCTCCTGAAGATCAGGATAAAACCACTTTCACATGCCCCTAGGAACATTCACATACTGGGTCCTTCCTTTTGGCCTGTGTAATGCTCCTGCAATGTTCCAAAGGGAATTTTTGGGAATCTTCTTTGATTTGATAGATGCCAGTGTTGAAATCTACATGGATGACTTTACTCCATATGGGGATTCATTTCTTGAAGGGCTGAAAAATTTAGAAAAAGTTCTCGAAAGGTGTATACAAGTGCGTGTCTCGTTGAGTACAACAAAATGTCATATGATGATGGAAGAAGGAATTGTTCTAGGAAATTTTCTCTCAGCTGAAGGAATCTGGATGGACCCAACAAAGACAAAGGTAATTCATCATTTCCCGACACCCAAAATGCCCACGCAGGTACGCAATTTTATTGGTTGTGTTGGTTATTACAAGCGTTTTATAGAAAAATTTGCTAAAGTAGCACATCCACTTTTTCAATTGCTAACAAAAGATTCAGATTTTGTGTGGACAGAAGACTGTGATGCAGCCTTTACGCGAATTAAGGAATTGGTCTATAGCGCTCCAATCCTTAGAGAGCTAGATTGGGCATTACCTTTTCATATTCATACAGATGCTTCCCAAATAGTAGTTGGTGCAGTATTAGGACAGTAAGAGGACAAAATACCACACGCAATTTACTACGTTAGTAAGAATTTGGCTCCTGCTGAATTAAACTACACAGTGACCGAGAAAGAGTTCCTTGTTGTCTTTTATGCCATCAATAAATTTCGGCACTACATTACCGGGTATCCTACCTTTTTGCATACTGATCATGCAGCTATCGAGTATTTAATGAATAAACATGTTACCCCTGGTTGTATCACAAGATGGCTCTTGCTACTACAGGAATTTGATATCACGATAGTAGATAAACCAAGGAAGGACAATGTGGTTGCACATTTCTTATCTAGGATAGAACATGAGGGTAAGGATACACCAATTGAAGATAATTTCCCAGATGAACACCTTTTTGCAGTATCTACTAACACTCTGTGGTATGCAGATATTACTAATTATCTTGCTTCAGGGAAGGTGCCTCGTCATCTTTCATATAAAGAGAAAAGGGAGTTTATTCACCAGAGTACCCGATATTCATGGATGGTAGGATATCTCTTTCATACAGGGGTTGACCAACAGATTCAACATTGTGTGGAAGAAGATAACATCTATGAGATACTGAAGGTTGCACATGATGGACCCTGTGGAGGATATTTTGCAGATAAAAGAACAGGTCACAAAGTGTTGAAAATGGGATATTACTGGCCCTCCATATTTCTTAATGCCCGAGACTATGTCCGAAGGTGTGATAGCTGCCAATGAATGGGACAACCTGGGAAAGCATATGAAATGACTCTATAGCCCCAGATATTCCTTGAACCATTTGAGAAATGGGCCATTGATTTTTTTGGACCCTTCAACCCACCTTCTCATCAGAAAGCCTACATCTTGGTCTGCACTGATTATGTAACTAAATGGGTGGAAGCCAGAGTGGTCACAAGAGAAACAGAACAAGTAGTGGCAGACTTTATTTTTGAAGACATTTTTTCCTGATACGGTACTCCAAGGGAAATTGTGTCGGATGGAGGATCACATTTCACATATCACATGATAGGAAAGATGATGCAAAAATATGGAGTCAAACATAGAGTGATAACCCCCTATCACCCCCAGGCGAATGGGCAAGTAGAAAACACAAACAAGGTGTTGGAAAATATCTTGACAAAGACAGTAGCAAGTCACCGTCGGGACTGGGCACAAAAACTTCCAGAAGCTTTATGGGCATATAGAACAACATGGTGAAACACAACTAGGTTTTCACCATTTGAATTAGTCTATGGGAAAGTCCCCTTGTTTCCAGTGGAATTTGAGATTAGTACACTCAGGACAACTCTAGAAGTAGGCCTAGACCCATCAGAAGCACAAAAACACTGATTGGAACAACTGAATGAGTTGGACGAGATTTGGTTAGTAGCTATCCAGAAGACCACTGTTGTTCAACAGCAGAGAATGAAGTGGCATGATAAATTTATCAAAACTAAGGTGTTTCATGTGGGAGATTGGGCATTACTTTACAATTCTCGATTTAAGGATTTCAAAGGAAATCTTTGCACTCGCTGGATGGGGCCATACTAAGTGGACGTAGTGTTCGACAATGGAACGGTTAGATTAATTACAATAGATGAGAATCATACCTCGTTCTTAGTAAACGAACACTGTCTAAAACTATACCATCATCCAGCCTCAAGAAATGCCTTTGTCAAACACCTCTCTGACTCATCTGATTTAATGATTGTTGGAATGAAGGATACTCTCACTTTGCCTTAATATATATATATATATATATATATAAATTGTTATTTCTTACTTGTTTGTATTTTTGCAAGAATAACAAATGAATATGACCAGGATAAATGTAACACTCGGCATTGTTACTCCACCAGTGCTTCTATAAAGATGTTGTTGTTACTCCTTGCTACCATTATGCCCTGTTTCCGTTACTCCGTCATACCTTTTTCTGCTACTCCACCATAAGGTAGGTCCCCAGGTACGTCTCCACCGACTTTTATGGATTTAATTAAAATATTCCAAAAAAAATACATCAAAACGTGTCGTGGACGGTCATAATTAAGTT
>ML792413.1:94618-125936 GCA_009831015.1 Picea engelmannii | reverse complement strand
ACATACCACACAAAAAAAAAAAAAAAACATTTATGACACACAATCCTCATCAAACAAAATCTAATGATTTCGATACTCTGTAATCATAACTTGATATGTCAAAATGCATACTCGTACACGCAGAGTCATAATCAGTCACCTCTCCAACACGCTGCATTAAATTTCTGATAGTACCACCACAATCTGTCATTATTTCCAAACATTCTAGCATTTTTTTATATGTTGTCCCCAAAAGAGAAATGACGTTATTTCAATTGCTAATGGTTTGGAGCCTTGTCATTTTCCCCTACCAGCTAACTACATTCGTCGTGCTGACTCCACCTCTGCAGCAATGGGTGGAAAATCGGTGCGGCATGAACCTGAAGATACAATGAGAGTTCGAAACAATCAGGAGGCATGGAAGGTCTTTGAGAATGCAGGCTGGAATGTTTACTTTGATAGATTGAAAGGGTCGAACGAAGAAATTGCGACAGAATTCACACTCAACTTGAGAGAAGGAAGATCTCGGGTCCGCGGAATTGAAATTCCTATGACAGAGGAAGCCATCGCAGAAGTCAGTGGAATCCCTCAAAATGGATAGCGATGGTTTTCAAGAAGGTTTGTCCTTCCGGAGTTTCCTGAAGCCTTTTTATATGCAGGAGAAAGCATTTTGCTGAAGGGTCAAGGATATGACCGAAATTCGTTGCCACATCCATGGAAGGAAGTAGCAGAATTCGTCATGAGATAAATGACTTGCGAAGGGAGATACTCCACAATATTCAAATACCATCTCTGAATACTAACTCACCTATGATTTCCCCAAGCAGAGGATTTCTCATTGAATGTGCCTTATTTCTTATTGAGAATCCTTCACCTAATGGCACATTCAGCTCAAGAGTTGCAACAGGTATTTGCAACCATCACCCACCATGGGATAGTTCATCTATTAGTAATGAATGCCATCAGGCAAATCCCGATCCCATGGGAACTGTTTCGGGATTCCACAGAGGAAGAAGTAGCAGCCACTGTGGCTGCTAAGGAAGATGAACCAGAAGCCACAGAGGAGGAAAATGTAGGAGAACATGACTATGTTGATCGGGAGGAACCGAAAGAGATGGAGATGGAAGCTAAAGCATTTGAAGAAGAGGCTACTCCCCAAGAGAAAGATGAAAACATGGAACCAATGGAAGATGTGGAAATTGACACAAAAAGGCCCACTAGTACCATGGTTGAGGCTATCCCACAAGAACCAGTCTCACCTATGGAACTAGCAGATAAATTCGATAGCATGACAACCACAGAAGCGGGGTCACAATAGATAGGAGCAGGTGAATTGGTCGATATTGCAATCGAGGGTACTCCACAGGAACCTCTTGTCACCATGGAGTCGATGGAGGAGGATAACCAGAAGGAAGAAGAGGTCGTGACCACCCCGACCATAGAGCCCATGGAAGAAGTGTTGGGAGAACTAGGGCATGAGGTTGGCACTGAACCACAAGATTAGCGTCGACCTCGGGACCAAATATTGAAGATCCCTGCCAATTCCCCTTTTTCTCCTTTATTCCAAGAGGATCAAGGCGAACTAATTCCCTTCGGCATACAGAAGAATACCTCGCCATTCCTCCAATTCTATCACAAAATCCACAACTATGTAGGGTGGATGATACTCAAATAGATACATTAGCAGGAGAGCATCTCGCAAAGACACCATCGATCGCGGAGAGCGTGCAACAAGAGGAAATAGTTGTAGGTGAAGAGGAGGGACCAAGTGAAGTGGTCCCGGTGAATGAGCCAATGGAAGAACCAGGCGAGAAGGTCGTAAGACTCCCTGTCAAACAAAAACATCATCCACAATTTAAGGAGACAATGTGGCTTAAGATGGAGGTCAGAAAACTAAGGAAACGGGTACACAAATTCCAGGAGCGGATGAAGAAATACAAACAGAAAGCTAGGAAGTCCAATACCATAGGAGTAGAAACAAAGACTCAGACGGACCAGGCATCCATAACCTCTGCTGCTACTCAAACAGACCTGGTTGAGTGATTGTTTGAAGACTGTGAGCATGCCTTAACAGTTGAAGTGCAGACTTGGAAATCTACTATGGCTCAGTATCAAAACGAGATTAGAAGAATGTAGGAATGAGCCTCCATAACTATTTTTGAATATGTGGAGCATATAGACATCATGAGATTAAGGCATGCGAAGCAACAACTCAAGATGGAGCAGCTGGAAAAGCAAGTAGTAGAGCTAAAAATGAATAAAGAGAAGATGTTTAGTTTGGTGCAAGAGGTGATGGCATGCCACTCCCCTACTTCTAGTTATTCTTTATTCTTACATGAACATTTTCTTCTATCCTTCATGGAGAGCATAAAAAATGAGATTAGTTATAAGATAGAAAATGGTGTACAATTCCTCCGAATAATGAGGTACCACAACGTGCCAACTCAACATTTGATGTGTGAATTTTACCTGCATGGATATCTGTTGCACCTAGACAGAGACTTCAATCTAGTTCCGTATGTGGGAGACATCCATTTAAGAGCCCTCACCTCTTACACTTTCAACCAGATCAACTGGCAGAAGGATTTTAACACATTTGAATCTAATCAAGTTGCAAAGTCGTTTATGGTAAGAGGAGAACCTGAGAGGTTAGTCACCATGTTCAATAAACACAACACCTTTTTGGGAATTGAGGCGAATAGAGACAGAATGTTGAGGACACAAAATTGGTGCCTTGATATTTATGTTAAGCAAATAGTCACATTTCATGAAGAAGCCCTTGATTGCTATCAGAAAAGGTGGATGATGACACCTACAGTTGTCCAGAACAGGGAACCTTTTGGGGCACCAAATTTTGCACGGGTGCTCCCCAGAGTGCCCAGATATGTGGCATGTGTCTGAACAAGTCGGATCCGATGGATGGGACTCTGGTTTCAGTTTCCCACTATTTGGCTACCAGTAGAAGATTACACTCCAGCATATATTGTCCCAGAAGATTGGTGGGAAGACGTCCACCTCTCAGATGGTTTTAAAGTTCTAGGAACAGAGATGGCTGAAGAATATGATCTCGCCCATTTTCAGGAAGCCAACAGTCAGCGAAATCCAGACCTATGGAAGCGATGAACTGCATGAGGGCATGCATAAGGCTAGTTGGGGGGAGATGTTGGGCACCAAATCGAGCTATCTTTCTGCTACATTTCCATTACCTTTTTGACCTCTTTACACTTATTTACCTATGTTTCTATGCTAAATATGTGAGGTAATTACCCCTACCTTTTCTATTGGAATATTTTATTAATTAAGTAAAAGTCGCAGAGTTTTTCCTATTCGCAACACTAAAACAAGTGTTTGACCGCAACATCTGGAGAACAGGACCAAGGCTTCATCCCGCAGCAGATCCGCTCTTCACAACAACAACCAAGCCATAAAGAGGCCGCGCAGTTGGAGTCGCAGATCCCTGAACCATCTTGTGCATTTCGCTGATCCTGTCCATTTGGTACTGGTGTCGTTCCAACTAATGGATATTTTTGGGGATACGATTACCATGTTTTTGGGAAAGAGGTTGTTCTCCCTTTTGATGTATAAAAGACAGTTTATTCCTGTAACTGGGGATGTCCCCATTGATATTGTAATAACCCTTTTCAGATTTATAAAATACTACTTATTTTGTTGTCTTCATCTTCGTTGTGACCATCGCAGCCCTAATTAGAGAGTTGGGCCCACTCTTCTGATCAGGTGTTGCATCTTCTTGTGTGTGTTATTTATCAATTTTATGCTTCTGTTACAGTGTGTTATTTATCAGTTTTATGCTTACTATTACAGTGTGTTATTTATCAGCTTATGCTTACTGTTACAGTGTTATTTCCTTAGTTTATGATTGTTGTTACAGTGTATGATTCTTATGAGTACCTTTCAGAAGTTGTAGTTAATTCAGTTGACAGTAATTTTTTGAATCTTAATCGTGAACCCTTGGCCAAGACGAATTGTACTCTTGCCCCTGCATATATCTTGCGCATTGCCTTGAAAGGATACGCACCCGGATTGATAAATTAATGTAGGAAAAGGGTGAATAAATTGTTCATACCTGGACACCAACACCAATACAAACAACTACTGATATAATATCCCAAGACATTGTAAAAAAACAGTATGACATAATATTGACACAAATCCTACTTCTTCTTCTCATGGGTTTTCTATACAAATGGGCAATGCTTAGCATTTTTAGCTCAGGAAACTCCCCCTAGACCGAATATATGTCACGTCCTCATGCCATGAATTAGCAATAGGCTTCTTGGTCTTTTTTCCCGATGAGGCTGCAGGGGTATCAACAAGTTTCTTGGACTTTTGGTGCGGTAAAGGAATAGCTTGAGCATGAGGGTTTGGGTGGAGTAACAGTCCCTAGATCAAGAGTCTTCGTGCTAGTCTTGATTGTAAGATGAGGGTTTGCAAATTGGTAAATGAACTCATCCCACGTTTTCTCATGTTTTTCCAACTCGACTAAGATAATTAGTTTGATAAGGTCGTGGTGAAATAGGTTGTTATGGGGATTGGTTACATCCTTCCTCACTTGGGAAGACATCTTATCAAGACTCTTTAAGAAGTAAAAAGGAAAGTTACAATGGCTTATTGAACTGAAAGTGAGCTAATGATCGAAAGTGACAGGCTTTAAAGACATAATATCTACCTTCACATGTAATCAACTGGTGATGACTATGAGAGGGTTGATTAGCTCCTCTTTTATCCACTCCTTGGAGTATCCCTTAGCTTCAAAGATGTTCTAAAATTCAGTTTTGAAAACCCTATTATAGATTTCCCTTGGCAACTGGTGGTGTTTAAATCAGTGGTCTCCAACTCTTGGGATCTTTGTGGCTGAGGAAATTGATTCCTCAGAGGCCATGAACATAGTGAATAGGAGTTGAGGCAAGCTAAGAGTGTTCCATTGTTTATTTTTCCACCATGCTCACTCAATCCACTTGCATAGAACATGTAATTTCAAACCTACAATGAAGGACCTCTAACAAAAATGTAATGTCAAACCTACAATGAACAACCTGTAACAAAAATGTAATGTCAAACCTACAATGAACAACCTGTAACAAAAATAGACCAACAGAGTGGTCTGTTAAGGACAGATACAACAATTTATAGCACACAAGAGTTTAGCACTTGAAGATAAAATGACTGTTGATGTAATAACCTGTATCATGAAAATAATATAAAAATTCTTGCAAATCTTTATTTCTCTAGGCAATGATCATTTTCCAACTCATGAACCCCTCCCCCACACCTAAGTATTATGACACCTCACAATAAAAAATATAGGAAACCAGTCAGTTCTCCCAATAGCCGAAGATTTACAACTTGTTAAGTGTAGAGATAAATTTCACAGATTGGTTTGACGAGACGGTTAAAAGATGGCACCACCTATAGGATAAGAGATCCTATATATAGAAAAGAAGAGGTAGGAAAGAGATTTTCAAGATAGTCTCAGAGTTAGTTCCCAATGGAAATTTTATGGAGTTCATTAACCTTAGATTAACCATACATACTTCATGTCATATTTGTCTACAAGTAATGTTGTACATTAGGACATATTTAAATTTATTTTTGTCAGATTACCATCCTCACTAGGTAGAATGCCCCACTTCCAGCAAGCCTGTTCAGTACTCTAGTAGGTTTACCTAGTCATACCACAGGCCGGTACCCGCTGCCAGTAGACCTATTCAGTATCCCATTGGGTTAGCCTCTTAAACCCTCAGAGACTGGCCCTCCATCCCTTAAGATTTTAGTATAAGATTTCTTATGCAAGAAGATGGGGGAACAGCTATGAAAACAACTTTTTCTTTCTCTTTTTTTTTTTCAATTGGGATGGTATTTATGTTAGAGAATGAATTTTTGTTATATTACTTAGTGATTGTCCCGATGTAAGGGGTACTTAAGCAGATGTGGCCTATCTAAATATATGATATAATCAATCTATTTAGTGTGTAGTGGATGGTACCATTGAGAAAGAACAAAAAGGTATCTCTAGGCTCAACTTACTTTCTTCCTTTGTAGTTATTGTAATGTTTCCATGACTAACCATTGATTAGACCTCCTCGTTACTCTTTAATAAAGATACTTTACTCACTTACTCATGTTTCTTGGGAAAATTGTACGAGAGACCTCTAATCTTGATGGTTACAGTATCACTTCCTTATATAGTGGTGAATATTTTCAAGAGCAACTTCTTTTTAAAATGCCTTAAGAACAAGAAAATGAAAATCTTTGCAAAAACATGGCTAACTACAACAAGTCATTATTCATTTGATGCTTATCAGACAACAAGGTTCAAGTATAGCAATGTTTTGAATACAAATTCTTCTTTTATATCTCCTTGAAACTGTCTACTCCTGGTGAAATAAATACCTACAAAGATCTCTAAATCTGTTTGCAAAAACCACACTCTAAAATATAATAAACTAATGAGATAAATGAGATCAAGTCATAGGAACATGTATCTCATAGTTATTTTATTAAAATAAAATGTAAAATGAGGTTGCATTAGACTAAGCTAAACTAACAATATGCAGCTTTTATTTACTATCCTACCCTACCTAAAAAGAAAGCGAAAATATTTATTCAAGTGTAAGAGCTCTTCCAATGTAACCATGTGTGGAGCAAGATAAGAAACATACTCATATCCATATATGAAAAATTTACCACAGTGATTACCTAGATATGAAGAACCAACCAACCTACTTGTTTTGGCATCAGAAGGTGTTGAAGAAGAGAATAGTATAGTGGCCTGATGACCTCTTGAAACCAAATTTCAATGTAATCTTGATGTTCATCAAAAATAATTTATATGCTCTCCTTCATCATTCTATGCAAAACTTCTTCTTTTGGATGATTGATTTCTGAAGTACATAAAGGATCTGTTGAGATGGATGTTGAGAACTCCTCAATCTTAGGTCTTAATGATTTCTCTCCACTGGATGTAGTCCGTAATTTTTCAGCTTCCTTCGCATTTTGGCAAGGAAAATCATTTTGTATCTCATAGGACCTTGATTCTTCTAAGATTTCTGGAGAGGTAGATACGTTCTTGACTATTGTCAAGATGTGTTCTTCTTGAAAAGAAGAGATCCCGGTTGTTACTAGGATTTGAGAGAGTTCTTCCAAACTAATGGTCACCTTCGAATTCATCTTGTCATTTGATAAAACTTGGTTCACACAAAGATGATGTCCACAAAGTTAGGATCTCCTGATGGTGGTAAGAAAACAAAGGTTGTATTATTTGGTTCTGTCGAAGGCTTGAGTGGTCTTGCCTCCTGTCCCACTATTACTAATGCCTCAATTTCTTGTTCTATAGTGCTCCTTGTTTTAGTCTCTTTAGAGACTGCTTTATCTCTTTGGGTTGAGCTAACTCTTGTTTTTCGGTATCAGTCTACGGAGTTTATGAGTGGAACGTTCCTCCCCCCAAAAAGGTTGGAAGGAACCTTGGTTGAAAGCTTTAGATTTAATATATCTACCTTGTGGGTCTCTAGGCTTATTCATGAAAGAAAGTAAAAACAAAAGAAAAACCTACCATTTGATTTCTAGGTCTATTCATAAATAAAAAAATAAAAAATAAAACTACTATTGGGTTTGGGGGAACCTTCTATAGCAGATGCACAGGTTCTTACCTCTCGTCTTAAAGTTCCCCTGCCACCAAGATAGTGCTAAGGTCTAAAGATGATCTATTCCCTAACTATTTCTTACCTTAATACAACTCCCTGGTAACGGCGCCAAAAATGATGGGTGTTATATATGCACTAAAAACACAGTAAAAACCCTCAATTAAATTGTCAACCCAAGGTAAGTAAACTTAGAGTTGTAGCAAAATATATGCCAAAGGTAGAAGGGTTGGTAGGAGTATAGTCTAACTAAGGAAGGTAGCTATCTAAGGCTAATCTACTCAAGAAAAACCTATCTAATGAACAAACCCTACTAAGCAATTTGAATCTAGGTAACCTAAGTAATTTTGGGCCAAGGATCGATGGATAGTTCCTAAGAAAGCAAGTAAAACCCTATGTAAAGCAAACTAGTTCAACAATAAGAAATAATCAACTATCTAAGCATATCAATAAGCAAATGACAAAAGCAAACTATTTTAACTTGCCAACCTACATTCAATGAGCAACTACCCTATGAAATCAAATAAATAAACAAGTAAGCAAAGACACATATCTAACCTATTAAAGAAAATAGACAAGCAAGCAAAGACACCTAACTAACCTAATAAAGAAAAATACAAGTAAGCAAAGGAACCTAACTAACCTACTAAATAAAAACACGACTATCTAACCTACTAAAGAAAATAGACAAGCAAGCAAAGGCAACTAACTACTACAAGTAATCAAAGTAAAACTTCTCATTGAACAACTATCTATCCTAAGAGGCAAGTGGACTAAATGCTTAGTGAAAAACTATTTCTAATGCATGAAAGGAAATCTATTTTATCAAAAGAAAGAAGAACTACCAACTAATGCTTAATCTATGATAAGCAAGCTACGATCTGATCTATCAAAGAAAATACTATATATCCTACAACAACAATAAAACTATCTTCTAGACTATGAAAGCAAGAAACTATCTTTAACCTATGACAATTCAAATATAATGGTGGTGGTTGTGTGAAGAAAAAAACAATATTAAATACCCTACATGTTCATTTATTAACCATCAACAACATAACGAGGTCATCATTATACTTCTATTCTACATAAGAAAAAATCATACTTAAACTCATTCATTAACTAAGAACTACAATTGCAATCTAATTCTAGACAAGAAATTATGTAACTTGAAACTATGCTATGTCTATTCTAACAATTCAAACTGCAAATAAGGAAATGACTAAAAACAGAAATTTAAAACATGATATTAAAAAGAAAACTAATAGCTATATTAATCAACAACTAAGTAAGCAAGATCTATATAAAATTGAAATAAACAATCTATCATTAAAAACTAGAATTAACTCTATCCATCCATCAAATCCTTGTCAATTAAAACCCAAATTAAAACGCTATTCTATGCTATTCAAAACTCGGTTTTAAACTTGATTCTAAAATCTTAGATAAAAACATAATCTAGTATTTAACTACACATGGGGTTAGTCTAGGAGTCTGCGGATCCATTCCTAACTACGATATTAATGCATGCTAACACAATTCATCATACTAACCTTCAAAAGAGAGTCAAAACAAATTAAATTATAACAACAAACTAATTAACAAAACATAAATGCATGTACAGGAAATAAAGAGAGACAACTAAACTATAAAAATGCATAAATAAACTAAAGAAGAGTTACCAGACTATTTGTGGGCCCCCTAGCAAGTCTTGGTCACTCTCTAAAATCACATCATGAGCTCAGCAAGATGAATTCACCATTAAAACGTAGAAACACAGTTTTATATAATTCTGGCAATTGAAAAATGCAAAAACAGAGCCAAAATCGTTTTTGTCTCTAACACACGACTTCTTCTACTTCTTGACAATTATATGACCACCACGGTGGTATTTATAATATTTACAGACCAAGTGGTCGACCACAGGAGGTTCGAACCACTTCTGAAATTGGAAAATTTCATTAATGGTGCCCTAACTACCGAAACAGAGCTAGCCAATAATCACCCACCATAACAACCCAAAATCGAGTTGTCAATAGTTCGGTAGCTGGAGGGGATAAGCATGAACAAAACCCATGTCTCTGATTCACCCATCATTGGCCGCCAATACCATAACCTCCAGGTCACCCTACGTTCTTGTGCAATACGAAGTGTTGGACAGAGTGTCGGATCGAGTGTTGAAACGACTGCCGGAATGAGCGTCGGAACTAGAAACGTAGTGTGTTTTTTCCCTATAACACCAGAAAAACGTGAATTAGCTCTTGTAAATCATAAAACATGATGAATTATACTTGATACAGTCATTAAACATGAACTACACGTACCTTATGTTGATCATACCATTTTATCATGAAATTCTTCAAAAAGCTCCTTCAAAAGATGAAAAACACATATGTACATGTGGCAAAAGTTCATAATAACCATCATGAAAGTGATCATATCTTGGGCCCAACACCAATTAAGTTTTGTTATGTTGGTTTGAGGACTTGTTCAAGGCTCATGATGAAAACCTGTTCACCCATCCATGGTCTTGTGTGGTGACCCAAGCACAAATATAAAAACAATATTCAAATATTAAAAACAAATATTAAAATCCTTTAATTCAAACAATTATTACTCACTTTTTTATATCTACTCTACTCAATATGTGAATGTAGAAATAATCTTCACTTTCACGCATACACTTTGAGGAGACAGGGTATGGTAAGGCATGATTTCTTTAAGGAGGAAACATAATTCAAATCAATTGCTTATTTCCTTGGCATTGATAACCTTACCCTTCTTCAAGCAAGAAAGCCCATCCGAGGCAGAGATTTTCCATATCTACTCTACTCTAATCGAGGGTCATTCGGGACCGATTAGACCGAGAAAGGAGGCATGAGACTGTCGAGGGAAATACTCTAATCGAGGTCCATCCAAGACCAATCAGACCGAGAAAGGAGGTGAAATACTATCTAGGGAAAGGAGGTGCGATATTGTCGAGGACCACCCATAATATTTGAGGAGACAAGATTTGGTAAGGTGGGATTTCTTTAAGGTGAGACTGTCAAGGTAAAGGAGGTACAAAACTATCGAGGGACATTTGAGACTGAGGGAAAGGAGGGAAATATCAAACCGAGCAAGGAGGCGCGAGACTATCGAAGGAAAGGAGGCGTGAGACTATCGAGGGACATTTGAGATAGAGGGAAAGAAGGGAAAGAATGGTGAGTATAACCTTTGCACACTCAAATTTTTCATGTATTTGATAATTAAGAAAAGGGAGCCATGCTCAACCTAGGTTTTGGGCATATTTTTTCACCACTATTCCATCGCATCCAAGCCCTACTTTACCATTCCCCAAGTCACAATGTTTTATTTCTTCATCACCCTAATCCCACATTCTTGCAATCGAGCATGAAAGCCCAACTAAGTTTGATGACTCTCTTAAATGAAAAATTGAAGGCCATAATATCAAACCAAACTCTGCAATTGAGGGTCATGGAAGGAGTTATGTCATGTGCCCTTAACATGGAATTTTCTTCTTCTCCTATTTGCTCTTTCATGCAGTTTCAAGATCCATTCAGATATACATCATAGAGTCAAGTGCTCCAATTATGGATACTATAACCAAAATCATATTATTATATTCTATCTTAGTTGTGGTCCATTTTCCTTTAGTTATCAACAAGTGATAACAAACCCAATCCTCTCATTGTTGTTATGTTCAACCTGGGCTTACCTGCTTCATGTACCATGAATATTTTTTCACATATAATGGTCCCATGACCTCGAAACCATCATTCTATTCACTACGATATTTACCAACACTAAAGGGTTTGAATGGATATTATTTTATTTCATTTTTATCATTATAAACTCAACCTCAAAATGATTTTTTTAATTGCTATTACTCATTATAAGTATGAGCATATTTTGGCTTATATTACTCATTACAAGTATGAGAAAAATTTTGCCTATACAAAGCCTTTGAATTGCCCAACACTTGCAAGGTTTGAATCAAACACCATTTCACCTCCTTGCATTGGATTAAAATATTAAAAGAGTGCCATACTCAAGCATAATCAATCTATCATGGCTCATTTGAATTTTTTTATAGTTCTTGTCTTACCTTATAAATGATAGCATAAGCTTTAGTTCCAAGTTATGTTTCCCATGTATGTCATATATTGATGATTGTTGTGGTTGTGGGAATCATGCTTCATTAGTTCAAACCCAAAACCCATATGAATTTTCTTCATTAAGAGTGTTTTACAATGAAAAACATTTTAGGAGTCGTGCCTAATTTCACATCATTACTATTAATCACTTACATATAATTGGCCCTTTACTAGCACTTTTTTGTAAAGGCCCTCATTTGTTAGCCAAAATTTTCCTCATTTGTTAGCCAACATGTGTTCCCTCACTTTTTCACTCTTTCTATAACCAACTATAAAAGGATCATAAATCAATGCATTAGATAGATGCACTATTTTTCTTCAATCATAATCTAGTCAATTTATGATTGCTTGAATATGTTGGGTCTATAAGGCTGATTGTAAATTGCATTTGCATTTATATTTGGTTTTTAGATGAGTTTCTGGAGTTGTGGCTCCCATGACCCCAAAATGGGATATGTCAAAGGGCCATAGATGTATGAAGGGGTGGAAGAAGGAAAATAAAAATGTTTTATTTTCATTTTAATGCAAAATTAGATTATTTTTCCAAATTATACCAAATAGGCTATTTGTACTTGGGTGAACCAAATATACAACCAACTCTATTTCCATTTCCACCTAATTTGTAGCCTCACTTGATCATATCTGAGATAAACCTTATTTTTCCGCCCACTAATGGTGTCTATAACCCTAATATTACTCCATATTTCATTGGTAAAGATAGATGGGGAAACACACACTTGGATCGTGTTATCCCGAGAGACCCTAAAATTGCACCCTTTGATTTGATTATACTAATTTGAAAACAATTTACCAAATATGTAGAGGTCCCCACTCTTGTACCAACTATTATTGATAAAGGAAACAATTGAAGAATGCACAAGTTCCATATATGCCTCTTTAGGACCCCTAAAACGTTCCTTTGACATTCACTATTATTATGAAATATGGTGATATCACTTCCATTTTTTATCATGTTGCTAGTTGACCCCACCACATCCATTTTTTCTTCACCACTCAATTTTTCAAATATGATACGAGGATGATGATTTACTTTGAGGATATGCACTTAGAGGTATATGTCCCTATGTATATTGCTTTGAGTACCAATTTCCCATTTCCCTTAAATGATTCTTGGTCATCCACAAGGTGAAGCCCCCATGATCCTTATGAGTATTTAATATGTGTATGGTGGTCTCTATAATCATAAAAGTTTACTATGTTAGAAATGATGACATTTGATTCAATGTTGTATAGGTGTACTAAGTGAACTATGACATTTGCATGGTATTTTTAAAATTTGGGTCATTTTTCTTCCATTTATCTAGATAATTAGCTCATACTTTTTGTCCTTAGTAGTGCACACATAGTAATATATCAATAAATTATTTATTTTCTTAAAACCTCTTGCTCCTTCCCATAGCTAGTTTTCATCGAAGTTTAAATTCTTGCATTTCTTTTTCCTCTTGCATGGTTTAAAGAGTCGAGTCAAAATGTCATCAGTTTCACGACCACTCCTTTGAGTAAAAACATGATGCAATAGCATCACCAACAAAGCACGAGTGAGGGACAACTAAGAACACTAGCATGAATTTTGAATTAAAGGAGGCATATCACGCAAATATTCTGAAGGGATTGAAATTTATGAACATCTTTAATGTTTTGGAGTTGGACGATCACATGAGATCGTTGGAGGATGTATTTTCTTTTAATGAAGTTGCGTTCAATACATATTCGTTGTGTTTGATCTTATCTATCTGTCACACATATTTATTGTAATAAATCCTAAGTAGTTGAATTTTTTTATTTCTATAGGATAACACTGAGGTAGCTTGTTGGGAAATCTCTATGAGCTTGTGTTGTATAAATAAATGTATTGTTGCCCAAATGAGGTTGTTGATAGTTGTTGCTGAAACTATGTTAGATTTTGTTGACATTTTAGTCATTGAGAGATTATTGCCATTGTAGCTGAGAGTTGTAGAGATGTTGAAGAGCATGTATGAACCTATGTATATATAGCATTTGAATGAATATAACAAAGGAGCATTGTTCCAAATGTTTGGTGGTGTAGTGTCTATCTGAATGAATGAATGGTATACTTTCTGTTCATTTGAAATTCTCTATTATTTCTTGTTCTCATGTGATGAATGTGTTTACATGGTTGAATGCATGAATCTGTGAAGATTTAGATAAGTTTCAATTGTTTCTCTTCTATGAGGAAGTGCAAGTGTGCATAGTGTTTGCAAGGCGTGCGTTGACAGAGTCTATTTCGACTCAGAAGCTCATAAGAGATGACGTGAAGCTTTGTATGTAAGGAGTGCATAAGAGTCGGCAAGGTGTGCATCGACAGAGTCCGTAGTGGCTCAGAAATTTCAGCAGAGATAGTTTGGGAGTGTGTGTAGGAGCAACCTCATTCAAATTCATATTGTTCAGGAGGAACCAATTGAGCCTTTGAGGACCTTTTGCAAGGCGTGCACAAACTAAAATTTGACTAAGTTTCGAAGAGAGAAAAGGAGAAAAATTTCGAAAAAGAACAAGCTTAGGAGGGAGAGCGGCGAGAAATATTCAATAAGGAGGAACCCTTTAAGGTTTCCCAAAATTAATGAGAAATATTCGTCCAGGAGGGAATGAGATCATTCCAGACCGCCAGATCTGGGAGAGCTGCAAGGAGGTTGATCGTGAATCGTTTCGGCACTTCATAGTTTGGATTGTTTAAAGTGTTTAAGAAGTGGGGTCGCCAAAGTCACAAGGCGAATCCTAGTCGTTATATGCGAGGAGGACATGTGGAAGTAAATTAGAAAATCCGGGAGATGGAGGTTTGGATAAGTCATGTGGGGAAAGTATAATATTCATGAATACACGAAAGCTGAAGTATAGTTGGACCATGGATCCGGGAATACATGCGACATAGATCCATGTATTGCGGCATAAAGTGTTTCGGAAGGATATAAGGGTGGAGTTCGTGAAATCACTGAATCCTGAAGTTACAAAGGGGATGGATTGAGGTTATAGCCGGTGGTCACATTGGAGAAGGAGTATAGCGTGCTAGTACCCACAAATTGGTGTTGCCAGAAGCACCAGAGAGAAGGGTTGTGGGTATCTTCAACCTGTAGGTAACATCAATGGGACATGTGTGTATTAATTTTTCAGGGTCTGTTGAAGGCCCAAAGAGATAATTCGGCTAAGGAATTTGAAGATCCAAGACCAATAAGTTGTAAAATCCCCAGGAGGGAAGGGGGGAATGCACCAAGTGGTATCAAAGCCACATAATTGATTTCTATAGGCAAGAAGGAGAAATTTCAGCACAATGTCACCTAGGAGACATGCAGAGTCACCTGTAGCAAATCAAGCTATGGAAAGTGAGATGAGAGAAATGCGTGCAAGATTGGATTCCATGGAAAAAATACAAAGGAGAGCACTTGATGCTAGAGATGTAAGTGATGCAAAGAATGAATAAGTGGAATTTAAAGAAGTTGTAGTGGAGGATGCTCTAGAAGAACGCTTATTGAAAGAGGTTGTCAAGTTGGGAGCTAGAGAAAAGATATACATCCCAATGTATGAAGGTAATTTGGACATTGAAGAATTGCTTGATTGGATACGAGCAATGGAAAAGTATTTCTACTATGAAGATGTCGATGAGGAGAAAAAGGTGAAACATGTTGTCACCAGGTTAAAAGGACATGTAGCGTTGTGGTGGGATGAACTACAGGCTGACTGAAGATGAAAAGGAAAACAAAATATTAATAGTTGGGATAGAATGGTAGCCAAGTTAAAAGCTAAATTCATACCCCAGGATTAACAGATAAATCTATTCAGGATATTGCAAAACCTAAGACAGAAAGGAATGATAGTCAAAGAGTACACAGAGGAGTTCTATAGACTAAACATTAGGGTTGGATAGAGAGAGAGAGAGAGATGAGGAAAAAGTTGTCAGATGTATAAACAACCCGAGATATGAAATCCAGGATGAAATAAGCATGATGATAGTAAGGACAATGGAGGACGCTTATCAAATTGCGCTGAAAGCAGAGGAAAAGTTGGCCAGAAAGTAGATTCAATGAAGCAGAGGAAGAAGTTTAAACAGAGGCAAGGGAATTTCCCATGAAAAGGCATAAACTCCCAAAGGTGAGACTGAGAAACCACATAGTCACTCTGAAAGAGGAGGAGGTTCCCGAGGGAGACAGAGTGGTAGTAGAAACTCATTTCCTCCGGGAAGAGGAAGAGGTAGAGAAGGAGAGGTGAAGTGGTATCCCCGTGGAAAGGTAGGACACATGTATTGGGAATATGCTGAGAGGAAGAAAGAAGGAGGTGAATCTTACATTTCGGAAGCGCAAAAGAAAAATGTTGAAGCAGAAGGTGCAGAAGATGGAAGATCTCTGATGATGAAGAAGGTTCTCCTAAATTCGGATCCAAAGGTTGAAAATCTAGTATAGAGGAATAGTTTGTTCAGGACAACTTGTAATACTAAAGACATAGTATGCAAGGTGATAATTGACAATGGGAGCACTGATAACTTAGTATCCACAAATATGGTGGAGAAATTGGAGCTGGAGACAACTGCACATCCAAGTCCATATAAGGTCTCATGGTTGTAGAAAGGTCACCAGGTAATGGTAACTAAACAATGTCTAGTTGAATTTAATATAGGAGGATATAGAGATGAGATTATGTGTGATGTGATTCCCATGGAGGTATGTCATGTTTTGTTGGGAAGACCATGGCAATTTGACAAGAATGTCATTCATGATGGGAGGAAAAATACTTATACTTTGGAGAATAATGGTAGGACACACATGTTGTTGCCAATTGAAGAGAATAAGGTAAAGGAAGAAGCCATCACGAGTATACTTCTCATGAGTGGGAAAGAACTCTTGAGTGAAGTCAAAAAAGAATAGGAGATGCAGTTTGTTGTAGTGAGGAAACAAAAATTTATCCTTACAAATACTTCTATAGAGGATATACCTAAGGAAGTTCAGGATTTGTTGGAGAATTTTGTTGACATAGTAGTGAATGATTTGCCAAGCTCATTTCCACCTATCGGGAGTATTAGCCATCACATTAACTTAATACCAAGAGAAAGTTTTTAGAACAAAGAAGCGTACAGATTGACACCTCAAGAGAATGTGGAGGTAAAGAGACAAGTCCAGGATTTGATGGACAAAGGTTTGGTCAGAGAAAGCTTGAGTCCATGAACAGTACCAACTTTGTTGACTCCGAAGAGGGATGGAGGATGGATAATGTGTATAGAATCAAGAGCCATAAACAAAGTCACCATTAGGTACAGATTTCCATTGCCAAGAATGGATGACTTAATGGATTGTTTGAGTGGAGTGAACTATTTTCAAAGATATATTTGAAAAGTGGATATCACCATATAAGGATGAGAGAAGGTGATGAGTGTAAAACATCCTTCAAGACAAATGAGGGGTTGTATGAATGGCTTGTTATATCATTTATCTTAAAAAATTCCCCAAGTACTTTTATGAGGTTGATGAATGAGTTATTGAAGGATTTCATTGGTAAGTTTGTGATTGTATATCTGGATGATATATTGGTATTCAATAAAACTGAAGAAGAGCATCTGAGGCACTTAACATTAGTGATGAGGAGGTTGCAGTGGGAGAAGTTGCTGATAAATTTAAAGAAATCCTCTTTTACGAATACAAAACTCATTTACTTGGGTTTTGTGATATCTTAAAATGAATTGAAGATGGATCCCGAGAAGGTGAGATAAATCAGAGAATGGTTGTCTCCAAGGAGCATATTTGAGGTGAGAAGCTTCCATGGATTAGCGAGTTTCTATCGGAAGTTCATTAGAAATGTCAGTGAGATCAGTGCATAGATGATGGATACGGTAAAGAAAATACACAAGTATTTTAAATGGACAGAAGAGGCTGAGAAAATATTCAATATATTCAAGGAGAAGATAATAAAACAACCCATTCTGGTGTTTCCAGATTTCGAGAAGACATTTCAAGTAATATGTGATGTGAGTGGAGTTGCAATTGGAGCCATCTTGAGCCAAGATAATAGGCATGTTGCGTATTTCAGTGAGAAGATGAATGATACTAAGAGAAAGTACTCCACATATGATAAATAGTTTTACTCCATAATTCAAGCCTTAAAGAAATGGAGGCACTACCTTGTTCCAAAATAGTTTTTTTTTGTATAGTGATAATCATGCTTTAGAATTTATAACCAGACAAGAGAATTTAAATCAAAGACATGCTAAGTGGATAGAATTTATGAAAAAAATAACTTTTTTCATTAAACACATTTCTGTTAATGTTAACAAGGTTGTTGATGCATTGAGCAAGAGATGTTTGATTCTGCAGGAATTTCAAGAGAAAACCTTAGGGTTTGAACACCTTAAGGAGATGTATCATAATGATCTAGATTTCAAAGAGGCATATGAATCATGTGTGAATCATGTGCTTAGAGATAGAAGTCAATGGACAAAGTATCTGGTTCAAGATGGGTTGTTTTTTAAAGGTTGTCAGTTGTGCATACCAAAATTCTTGATGAGAGAGAATATGCTGAAGGAAAAGCATAGTGTAGGTCTAGCCGGACATATTGGCCATGAAAAAACATTTGCACAATTGAACATTTCATATTATTGGCTAGGTATGAGGGAAGAAGTGAAGAAATTTGTGAACAAATGTGAGAATTTTCAGTATGAAAAGGGAAATAGATAGAATAATGGATTTTATCATCCATTTCCTATTCCAGAGAGGCCTTGGGATGAAATAAGCATAGATTTCGTGTTGGGATTGCCAAGGAAACAAAGAGGAAGTGATTCCATATTTTTGGTAGTTGAAATATTTTCAAAGTTGCCACACTTTATCCCATGCTAGAAGACCAGTGATGAAACACACGTTGCTAATTTGTTTTTCAAGGAAGTTGTGAGACTTCATGGGTTTCCCAAGAGTATTGTCTTAGATAGAGATACCAAATTTGTTGGTCATTTCCAGAGAACATTGTGAAAAAATCTAGGAACAAAATTATCCTTTAGTTCTTCATATCACCCTCAAATGGATGGACAAACTGAGGTGGTGAATCAGAGTTTAGGAGATTTTCTGAGAAGTTGGGTCATTGAACATCATAGTCAGTGGGATCATATTCTAGCACAATCAGAGTTTTCCTACAATGACTCAGTAAACAGAAGTACCAGAAATAGCCCATTCTAGATAGTATATGGAATGAAGCCAAGGGAGTGTCAGAGTTAAGAGATATGGAGTGGAGTGAATTCATAGGCGTTGGAGCCAAAGAATTCATTGTAGAAATGTAGGAGCTTCATAATCAGATCAAAGAGAAGTTGCAGAGGAGAAACAACGAATATAAATGCAGAGTTGATCAACATAGGAGGAAAATTCAATTTGAAGTTGGAGATCAAGTTTTAGCACATCTCAGAAAGGAAAGGTTCCCAAGAGGAACATATAACAAGTTGTAGTTGAAGAAGATAGGACCATGCAAGATCCTAAGAAACTTTGATGAGAATTCTTATGATATAGAGATGCCAGAAGATGTGGGTATATTTCCCATATTCAACGTTTTAGAATTGTATCCTTATAGGGAGGATGAAACCAGAGGATCAGAAGATCAAAAAAATATTCAGTGGGAAAAATAGATGCATGTAGCAGAAAAGCCACAGATGGAGAAGATCATAGATCAGAGAGCTGGTAAGAAGACCAGGAGAAAAAAATATTTTGAGTCTTTGGTAAAATGGAAAGGAAACCCGATAGAAGATGTCAGTTGGGTAAATGAAGTAGATATTTAGAAGCATGGAAGGTTGGTGCAGGAGCTCATGGACAAGAGTCCATGAAATTTTGGCCAAAGGAGTATGATGCAGGAGCATCACCAGAAAAGCACAAGTGGGGGACAACTGAGCACACTGGCGTGCATTTTGAAGAAATAATTTTGAATTAAAGGAGGTGTATCACACAAATATTCTGAAGGGATTGAAATTTATGAACATCTTTAATGTTTTGGAGTTGGATGATCGCATGAGATCGTTGGAGGATGTATTTTATTTTAATGAAGCTGCATGCAGTACAGATTCGATGTGTTTGATCTTATCTATCTGTCACAAATATTTATTGTAATAAATCCTAAGTAGTTGAATGATTTTATTTCGATAGGATAGCACTGAGGTAGCTTGGAGGGAAATCTCTTTGAACTCGTATTGTATAAATAAATGTATTGTTTCCTAAATGAGGCTGCTAATAGTTGTTGCTGAAACTATTGTAGAGGTTGCTGGAATTTAATCGTTGAGATATTGTTGCCATTGTAGCTGAGAGTTGTAGAGTTGTTGAAGAGCATGTATGAACCTATGTATATATAGCATTTGAATGAATATAACAAAGGAGAATTGTTCCAAATGTCTGGTGTTGTTGTGTCTATATGAATGAATGAAAGGTAGAATTTATGTTCATTTGCGATTCTTTGTTATTTCATGTTCTCATGTTATGAATGTGTTTAAATGGTTGAATGTATGAATATGTGAATATTTAGATAAGTTTCAATTGTTTCTCTTCTATGAGCAAGTGCAAGTGTGCACAATGTCTGCAAGGCGTGCATTGAAAAATTATGTTTCAACTCAGAAGCTCAGAAGAGATGACGTGAAGCTTTATATGAAAAGAGTGCATAAGACTCCACCAGGTGTGCATCGACAAAGTCTGTAGTGACTCAGAAATTTCAGCAGAGATAGTTTGAGAGTGTGTAGGAGGAACCTCGCTCAAATTCGTATTGTTCAGGAGGAACCGATTGAGCCTTTGAGGACCTGTTGCAAGGCGTGCACATGATGAAATTCGACTAAGTGTCAAAGAGAGTGCCCTAAGGAGAAAAAGAGAGAGAAATAACAAGATTAGGAGGGAGAGCAGAGATAAATATTCAATAAGGAGGAACCCTTTAAGGTTTCCAAAAATCGATGAGAAAGATCCATTCAGGAGGGAATGAGATCATTCCAGACCACCATATCTGGGAGATTTGCACAGAGGTTGTCTGTGAAGTATTTTGGCACTTCGAAGTTCAGAGTGTTTAAAGTGTTTAAGAATCGAGGTCGCCAAAGTCGCGAAGTCGCAAGGAGAATCCTAGTCGTTGGCTATGAGGAGGACACGTGGCAATGGATTAGAAAATCTGGGAGATAGAGGTTTGAATAAGTTGTGTGGGGAAAGTGCAATCTTCGTGAAGATGCGAAAGCCGAAGTATAGTTGGACCATCGGATCCAGGAAGACACACAATAGAGATAGTATTGTGGAATAAAGTGTTTTGGAAGGAAATAAGAGTGGAGTTCATGAAATCGTCGAAGCCCAAAGTTACGAAGGGGCTGGCCTAAGGTTATATCCCGTGGTCACATTGGAGAAGGAGTCTAGCGCGGGAGCTAGTGCCCACAAATTTGTGTTGCTAGAAGTGCTAGAGAGTAGGGTTGCAGGTATCTTGAACCTGTAGGTGAAATCAGAGGGACCTATGTTTATTAATTATTTAGGGTATGTTGAAGGCCCAAAGAGCTAATTTGGCTCAGGAATTTGAAGATCCAAGACTAGGAGGTTGTAGAATCCCTAGGAGGGAAGGGGGGTTTCACCACAACAACCTAAAATCAAGTGCTAATTAAAATTTATCTAGCAACTTTTATAGGTCTCTTTAAACCCATCTTAGATTAGGTGTAGATATTTGGAATAGGATTGTGAGAATAAATTTCCAAAGATACTAAACAAACATAAATATTTGAGTTAGGGAGTGAAATCCAGTTTATATATCAATGACTTTGGGAAG
The DNA here is from genome assembly GCA_009831015.1 of Picea engelmannii. Classification (NCBI taxonomy): domain Eukaryota; kingdom Viridiplantae; phylum Streptophyta; class Pinopsida; order Pinales; family Pinaceae; genus Picea; species Picea engelmannii. The sequence goes on along the minus strand of ML792413.1, from coordinate 104,374 downwards.
CCCTTATAACACAAGGGCCAAGCACAAGGTCACATTGGGGCCAACAGAGTAATCAACCCTGATTTGTTGGTCTTGGTGTCGACTTCTGACTGTCCCCCCTCTGCTTTGGTATAGTAGGTGGTACCATAGAGGAAATAATATTTTAGACTTCCTACCCAAGGTGATAGCTTAGGGAAGGTGGTGATGTACCTGGGATTGAGGTTGGGTAGACTCACTTGGACTCCTTGGAGGTTTTCCCACTGCTCAGTGAGGTAACTTGCACTAGGGCATTAGTTTGTTAAGCAGGTTTTCAACGCAAATTTCCCACCCACCGAAACTCATCCTCTTCACGCATTGATCCTGCGATGTTGGATTCCATCACCAACTAGCGCTTTTTTGTGAGAAGGTTTGTTTTCATTCTTGACTCCTATATTAATTAGTGTGTGTTGTTTTTGTCTCCTTAGTTGGCCTTAGGATTGAGTCTATGTCTAATAAAGTAGCAACATTACATTGTCCCTCAAAGGGATTGATACAAAAGGTTTGAGAATCCTATTATAGTTGTTTTCTTTAAAGTATCAAATACATTAAAATAAAATATTTCATTGTTTTAGACTTTCAAACAAAATCCAACTTCTATCATCAATCTATTTTCCTTATTCAATGATTTCATACAATAAAAATAAGGATTGAAATAAACTTCAATGCTTGTCATAAAGAGTGATAGTTATAAGATTTTAGAATAAGTGAAAACATCAAAACCAGGGTTCATGAATATAAGTAGAGGAGTGTCCTGAAGAATATTTAAGGATTTCCCATGTTTCTTTTTCTAGTGCCACTCCTTCTTCAAATAATTTGTCAGCTTCCTTGTTTATGTCCCTATAAACGTGAGAAAAAGAGATATGAGTGAAGGATGCTTGAAAATTCTAAATGTCAATGAACAGAGTTTGTAGAATGAAGTTACTAAAGGTGAATTATCCTTTCATCAATTGAATGACTAGTAGCGAATCTCCAAAAATATGAATTTGAAGAACTCCTCTTTCCTAAGCCAACAATAGAGCTAGTTTTAGGGCCATAAGTTCAAAAAAAAAGATATTTTGGAGCCATTCCATCTTTGAATGATATAAAATGGCTTAGGTAAAGGTGGATAACTCACCAACCCCGCCTTTAGAAGGATTTCCTTGTGATGCACCATCGCCCAAGGAATTTAGCTTCAATTTTAGATCCATAGAGACCTACCAGGGAATTCAAAACTTATTTTATGTAGGATGTGCCAAGTTAGAGATTTATTATTTAAGACAAGACACAATTTTATTTATTTATCTAGCTATGAATTTCAATTTCTAGATTAATTTCCATGACCAAAAAAGTGGGATCTCACCTCCCACTGCTATAAGTGATTTACAACCTAGCCTTGGTTCATATGCCCTAAAAGGATTAAAATACCATACAATTTGATCCTCTTCATCACCAAGTCTTATAAAGAATATTTTTAAGGATTCTTGTGAAGTCCTTCAATATTTCTACACGATCCTCCCTAAGACCTAACTCTCTCCAAGAGAGCTATTATTTCCAACTACAGGTTTCAATGGGTTCTTTTGTAATTTTCCTCAGAGTGTTGAAGCCTCTATGCTTTGTTTATTGAATGAGGGGAATAGGTAAATTGAAGGATTATATGATTTCTACCCACAATTCCAACCCTGATTGGACATTATCTCCCTTTCCAACATGCCATACCAGGAAATTTCCAATCGGGAGGAATGATGTGATAATTGGTTTTCAAATAACCAAGGCATTTTGGTATTTTTTAACAAGATTTCTTACCTAGTCCTCCACTAATTCTGGAGCTATGTATTTATCCTTTATGACTTGCACATATTGTTACACATGATTTTGGTCACTCTGGTGATGTCTCTACAAGTGATGTATTCAGGCTCCCACAAGGACCTTTTGCCTGAGAAAAGTGACTATTGTCTTCTTCCAAAAAACACATTTTTAAGATGATTTTGTAGGTTGTCTATATTATAGGATGTGAAAATCCTTCATTCTCATAGGCAACCCAAACTTAGGGTGCAAACTGTTCGCAATATGCTCTATAGGTAGGGTGTGAACCTGTTTCAAATCTTGGAAAAGAGAAGAGGTCACAAAGGTTCTAGAAGGGAATCTTCTAGAAAATGAATTGGCATTCGCATGGTTGGCATCCTACTAACTTCTCAGATTTAGTGGGATTGGTTAAGCAATATTGAATGAAGAATTGGTGAAAGAATTGTGTGAAGAACTTTGTTTGGATAGAAGCTTGAAGACTCTATTTGGTCTATCAAGTTGTATTGGATATTCTTCATGCAAGGGAAGAGAAAGTGTGTGTGTTGGAACCAAGGGTCACTGAAAGGAAGCTTGTGACATCAAGGCGATCCGGTTGTATCTTCTACTTTAATTTAATATAATACAACGGCATGTCCCTTTCCCATAAAATCACTCTTATTTTATTGCATAACTCCTTGATCATATGCATAGGTCGACATTGAATATACTTTGCCATCTTCACTTTGGTTGGTTTTTGTTGTCTTGGACCTGATTTCCCAAGAGCACTGGAGCGAAGTGGGAACAACATAGACCTAAGGAAGCGATATAAAGGTATGTCACTCATTCCTTATTAGTAGTAGATTCAATGATTTCAACTTAGGGAAAGAGTCGTGTCTTGTCCTGTTTTGTTCTAGATCCAGGTGGATCTAGGGAGATCTATTAGTGTTCGCACCTACCGATTTATCCGATAAAAAAATTGGCAACCATACTAGGGAACAGATTGTTTCCTAGTTAGTCTATTTTCCCTTGCTTTGATTGTTTGATTTCTGGTTTTTGAGTCTATGGGAGATCCATCCAAACTCTCTGGATCTGAAAGTTCACTTAGACTCTTTTGTCCTTTTCCAAATTCTCTTTGATTTCAAGTATTCTCGCACTGTACTGGTCTACAGCCTGTGAAAACCCCTCAGTTTCGCACCCTACTATGTAATCTAGTGCGACATGTTCGCACCCTACCTATGTCCAGCCTGCGAACTTCACTAATTTTCTCACTGCACCCTATATCTAGGCTACGAACCCATTTGAAATTTTTGTTTGGAATTAGGCTTTCATATATTTTCATGCCCATTTTTTCTTTGATTAGTTGGATTGAACTTTTGGAGCCTATATTGATCTATTTATAGTCTGCTTGACATTCTTTGAGTTGATTTTAGGCATCTTTGCTTTGTTTGGTTTTGAAGGATTAGTCTCTTTCTTTGAGTGTCTTTCAATTCCAAAGCTTGTGTTTTCTTTAGAATTGTTTAGGGAAAGATCAAATTTCTTCTGAATAGTTCACTTTAAAAGAAAACTTTTAGTTTGGGTTTCTTTGTTTTAAGTTCATTATTGCTTTTAGTGAAATTTTTGAAACAAAAAGATTTAATTTATTTCTTTATATTGGATTGGGGGCATCCTTGCATTTGAAGTAGCGGAATTGCATGATTCTTGGCATGAATCGTGCATTGGTGTATAGTCTTTTTTGCTCATTTCTTGAGAATATTGATATTGATGAGTTTTAAGAGTTTGGGACATTGTGCATATGGGAATGATAAATGTTTTCTCCTTCTCTTAGCATAGCTTTCATCGAAATGAAAAGATTGCATCTTCATCTCTTTGCATAAATTTTGAGTCGATCAAAACACCATTTTGTTCACGCCATTTTCCTATTGAGTAACAACAGCCATAAAATAAAGCGCTTATAAAAAACTAATTAGACATTTTTATATTTTCTAGTAGCAAGCCTACATTAGATTAGTCGTAGGGATTTGGAATAGGTGTGAAAGATAACTTTCCAAAGATGCAAACAAACATAATATCTTGTGATAGGGAGAGTTAAATTCACTTACTACATTTTGTCTTGGGAAGCCCTTCTAACACAAGGGTCAATCACGAGGTCGCATTGAGACTGGAAAAGTTACCCACCCTACTTTGTTGGTCTTGGTGTAGATATTACGTGTATTATGGGGGTCACTTGAGAGGTATACCCACAATGATGAGTGGAAGCCTTTCAAATTGATTTCAGGCTAGATACCCTACCCTTGCATGTGGATCAGATTGTCGATTGTTTCCCCATGCATCACTGTAGTGATTGGTAACCTTAGTGGCCTATCTCTTTAGGGTATTTACACAAGGTGACTGAGGAGGGGAAGGTCTTCATAGTACCTAGAATCGACATTGGCCAAACTCACTCTAGCTCCTTGGAAGGTATACCCACGATTATATGTGGGAGCTTGCACCAGGGTGTAAGTCCATTAAGCAGGTCATCAACGTAAATTTTCCACCTGCTCTATCTTATCCCCTTCTTACTTTGTTCCCGTGACATCAGATTTCATCACCAACTAGTGTGCTCATTGTGAGAAGGTTTTGTTTGTTTGCTTGCTTCCTTGATTTTTAGCATGTGTTATTTGTTTTCCCTAGTAGACTCTAGGTTGGATTTGTTTTATATGGCGATAGTTCCTAAAATGACCAATGAAGGAACCCCTGCTCTAGGGGAACCTTTTGTTTTTCCTTCTTATGGAAACATTGGTCCTCCTCACATCGCTACTTTGAGCCTTATAGGTCTCACGATTGGATTGTCGGTGTGGTTGTTTTCCACTCAGGTAATCCTAAATGCAGTAAGTGCTTTGGTCGTAATCACTTCCCCCCAAGAACATCAACCTCATGTTGATCCTTCACCTTCTTCACCAATAAGTTCTTCTTCACCTTCTTCGCTTGCAAGGTTGCCTTTTGTTTCATCTTCTTCATCGAGTGAAAGTTCTGAAGCTAGTAACCCGATGAATAAGAAGAAGAAGAAAAGAAAGAATAAGAAGAAGAAAATTAAGCAAGGATACAAACTTCCAATGACTATCAAACATGTTGGAAAACAACCAGTTACTATTAATCATGTTGGGATTGTTGATGATGTCAAGATCACCCAAACAACCCGTAAGCCCAAGTACCCTTGGAGGCTTTGTAAGGGTAGCCATCTTCTTAAGGATTTCCCTGGTCTACCCAAGGTTATAGAAGTATGGTCTACACACCCTGACCAACCCATGTCATCAGCCTCTGAACAACATGTCGATGACCTCCCATCAACTAGTCATGATACCATTGGGAAGAAGAAAAGTAGAGTCAAGTTCCCATGCATGTTATGCAAAGGGAGTCATCTAACTCACCTTTTCCCTCGTATGGACGAAGCCTTGAAATTCCTGGAAGACATGACTATTTCACAGCCTCAACTTCCAGCTTCTTATCACAAGCTTTCTCTCAACCCACCTGTAGTTGATGGAATGATCAATCTGGTTCCCCCGTTGGTCAGTCCGGTTGATCAAGTGGTCAATCTGGTCATGTCCTTGGTTGAACTAGTTGACAAAGTGGTCGATCCGATCCCATATTCGGTCGATCCCACTCTCCCTTTAGAGAGTGTTAAAAAAGTGGTTGATCTGATCCCATCCTCGGTCGATCCCACTCTCTTGCTAGAGAGTGAAACCCAAGCGGTCGATCCGTTTCCACCTGTCGACCCCATTCTCCCCTTGGAGAATGAAACCCAAGTGGTCGATATGATCTCTCCATCGGTCGATCCTACTCTCCTGCTAGAAAGTAAACCCAATACTGCCCATGTTTTTCTCGTTGATACAGAATCTACCATGTCAGTGGGTATTCCTCCTTCTCCCGTGGAACCCCCTCCAAGTAATGAGGCTATCCATTTTGATTGGGGTATACTAACTGGATCTCGTCTTCCCTCTCACATTCCTTTCTAGATTACAATACAGGTTTGTGGTCGATATGTTCCTCAGACACTGATAGATGAAGGTGTGTTCCTTAGTATTTTGTTCTCTTTTTCTTGGCAAGCTTTGGATTTTCCTCAGCTTGTGTCGGTTACGCAGAATCTATTAGCTTTTAATAGAATAGCTAGTCAACCTTTAGGGACCCTTCCTCAGTTTCCTTTAACTTTGGGAGGGAAAACTATCTTTATTGACATCATGGTAGTCCAAGACCCCTTGGATTTCGCTTTACTCCTTGGGCAAGATTATGTCTATGCCATGAAAGCTATTTTGTCTACTCTTCTTCGTGTGATATCTTTCCCTCATGATGGACGAGTTATGAATATTGATCAACTTTCATTCATTGACCCCCACTGGATTGCCTCCCTAAATTGTTCTTATATGTAGATAGTATCACCCCTGCCACAGGCCAATTATGTGGTGTTGTCGCCCATGGCTTCAAATTGTGATGATTTAGATCCAGTAGTTGACATGGTGATATCTTCGATAGGGTTGTTAGAGCCTTCTCTCTTTACTCCTGTCACAACCCTCGACATGATGTCCTTCTAGAGTGTGTTTCTGCCTTCCGGTGAAGATCTCTTGGAATCCATGACCGAGTTTTGTCCCTTGACATGGTGTCCTTCCAGAGCATTTTCCTCTTGGAATCCATGATCAAGAAGAGAGTCGAGGATAGTTTTTGCATCTCTGAGGAAACCTCATTAAAAAATGAAACAGAGGTCTTTGAGCATGGTTTTCTAATTTCAATCTCATTAAAAAATGAAACTAGCTTCGAGGATAGTTTTTGCATCTCTGAGGCAACCTCGTTAAAAAATGAAACAGAGGTATTTGAGCATAGTTTTATGATTTCAAGCTCATTAAAAAATGAAACCAGCTCTGAGGATAGTTTTGCGTCTCTGAGGCAACCTCGTTAAAAAATTAAATAGAGGTATATGAGCATGATTTTCTGATTTCAAGCTCGTTAAAAAATGAAACCAGACTTGAGCATAGTTTTCTAATTTCAAGCTCATTAAAAAATAAAACCACTCATGAGGATAGTTTTTTCGTCTCTGTGGCAACCTCGTTAAAAAATGAAACAAAGGTTACGAGCATAGTTCTTCTTTATGTGTCAAGCTCGTTAAAAAATGAAATAGTTTTCCCCCTCTCTATTTGAGTCAAGTCCTTCGTCTAGTATTTTCAGCTTCATTTCATTCTCCTTTGCATTTGGATGAAATGAAGCTTGGGGGGAAATGCTTTCAACCTCTAGACTTCATGCTGAATTTAGAGCCGATAGTTTCTTAAGCTGGGGGCTAAGTACCAACCATCCCTGCGTTATGCGTTGGGAAGTCCAAGCATAGTTTTCTATGGTTCAAGCTTTTGTAAAAATGAAACCACTTACCTCAAGCATAATTCCCTCTGGTTCAATCTTGCATAAAAATGAAACCAGGTCCAAGCATAGTTTTGTTTTGTTTTAAAGTTTGCATAAAAATGAAAACAATCCCGAGCTTAGTCTTTTTTCTTTCTCATGCTCGTAAATACATGAGAATAAGTTACCAAGCTTAGTCTTTGTTCTTTCTCGTGCTCGTAAATCAAGGAGAATGTAATTGAGTATACTTTTATCATTTTTTTGGACTCGTAAAGGTTATATGAAAAAGGAACCCCCTGGAGTTCCCTTTAACCTCTTTTCAGACTCTCTAAACATGAAAAGATTGCCAAGCGATCTTGTTCTTTTCATGCTCGTAAAAGTATTTGAAGAAAGCATTCGCTGAGCAGTAGTTTATCACTTTTTTAGTCTCGTCAAACTAATTTACGAAAAAGGAACTGGGAGAGTTCTCTTTAAATGTTTTTCAGACTCTCAAAACATGAAAAACCCTTGAGTTTTCTTTCTTTGGACTCATAAAACAAATATTGAAATGCCCATGTGGGACCGAACCACTCCTTCCTAGGGCTCATTAAACATACTCTAAAGGATGAGCTTACACAACAAGCATATGTTATCCTCCTCAAGCTTGTGTAAAAATAAAGAGGTACTCGCCAGAAATGGTGGGGAGAATTTTGGGAAAGGGATGTGTTTTCATATTCACATTAATGGCAGTAAGCGTCGCACTTGAACATGACACCCCCTATTCGTCATTTGAATCCAGGTTGGGAAATCCATTTTTCTCCCATTCGACTTGCTACAAGGTCATATCTTGGGTCGTCTTTGAGTCAATGCTGCCAAGTCCTTGGTTGTTTCATTCATATGTTCAAGAGAAGTTCACATGAGCCCTCTATTGAGTCGACCATCTGCAGTTGTCCCTTCTTACTATGTCGTCCTTCCCTGTGTTTGTTTCAACATGTATTCATACTTTGTTTCACCCTCAAAATATGTTACTTATTACATGGCATTGATGGGGGATACATCAAGGCCCTCATGTGATGAGTCTTGTTCCATTGACTCCAACTCATTATCCAGAAATGAGACTTAGAAATCATTTAGTCCCTTGGAACCTACATGCCTTAATGGCAGGTCTCTTCGCTTTCAGCAGGGGTTTCACATCATTGATCCCTGATCAAGAGATTACGCCGGGTGCTCGACTTCAACTCATGCATTTTCATTTGTTCGGATTGTACTTTGGTACCTTGGGATTAATTGACATAAATGGTGATCTCCCTCGCACTTGTTAATAGTTTTCATCAATGACTGGTAATCAAGTGGTTTCTTCCATGTTCGACTTCAGCACATGTAATCACATGGCTAGATTCGTACTTTCAGGTGATGGGATTGAAGACCCTGGGTATCATCTTTTCGATCCAGGCTGCGATGGAGTATGTATGATTTGTATCGGCACATAGATCCACTTTGTATGTCATGTGGCTATGTCGTCTTAATTCAAGTCTTCTCGCATAGATCCACAATGTATTCCTGGTGGCTATGTAGCATTTTGACGGCATGGATCCATGGTGTATGATTGGTGGCCATGACCTACATTTATGATTCCATTCATTTGTGATCTGAGCATGGGAATGCCTACCTAAGAATTGGTATTATATTCTGCAGATGCTTGGTTGTTTACAGGTTTCCGATTAGGTGTGCTCCTTGTTTCTGACACACACACGTATTTTACAAAGTATTTTGGCTATCAAAAGTTTCGGCCTCATACTTTGGGGGGAATTCTGTTACACATGATTTTGGTCACTCTGGTGATGTCTCTACAAGTGATTTATTCAAGCTCCCACAAGGACTTTTTGCCTGATAAAAGTGACTGTTGTCTTCTTCCAAAAAACAAATTTTTAAGATGAGTTCGCAGGTTGTCTATATTACAGGATGAGAAAATCCTTCATTCTCGCAGGCAACCCAAACTTAGGGTGCGAACTTTTCGCAGTCTACTCTATAGGTAGGGTGCGAACCTATTTCAAATCTTGGAAAAGAGAAGAGGTCACGAAGGTTCTAGAAGGAAATATTCTAGAAAATGAGTTGGCATTCGCATGGTTGGTATCCTACTGACTTCTCAGATTTAGTGGGATCATCCTCATCCATTTAACCATCTCTCCTTCTCCTATATATTGAAAGGTTTCTCATGGAAAAGGTTAAGCAATATTGAATGAAGAATTGGTGAAAGAATTGTGTGAAGAACTCTATTTGGATAGAAGTGTTGGTTGTGGAGCCTGATTATCTCCCTGATTCAGAGGTCCTTGCTTTCAGCCATGTTTATACCCCATGAAGTATTTACACCCCAGAAGTATGTACACTGTTCCACGTGGGGGAGTGCAGAGGGGGGGCACCCCCTTTGCGGGGTCTGGGGGCAAGCGGGGGTTCGAGGGCGAAGCCCCCAAAGCAAAAATTGCCTTATAAAAGTATATTTAATTTCATTGTAAATCTGGACCGTTCATTATAAGGTCGCAGATCTAACGGTAGAGATTATGTTAGGGTTTTTTGCCCTAGAAGGCAACCCTCTTTTATGAGGGAAATGTATTGCGGCTATGGTTGATGGTGAATATTGTA
>ML792413.1:39927-62206 GCA_009831015.1 Picea engelmannii | reverse complement strand
TAAATTAAACATCCATTAATTCTACTAACATAACAGTAAAGTTCAATAATTCCTCTATATTGAGCAAATTAGTAAAATTCAACAATTTCTTTAATTGAGCACATTCGCATATAGATTTATCCACAAATAATAAAATTTTATAGAAAAATAAAACAATACACAATTTTAAATACCTGGTTCTGATGCTAAACCTCTGTTTGTTCGCTTGCCTTATTGACCGTTGTTGCACTGTGTAAACACTGCCCAAAACCTAGTTCCACCCTGCCAACTAGGTAACTTCCTAGCTACAGGATATCATATGGATATCCTGGCCCCCGTGCCCAAAACCTCCAGCAAACCGGTGCCTATACTAATCCTGTATTGATCCAATCCGAGTCCAAAACTCAACTCCCCTCTCTGCAAATTCCAGACCCCTCAAAAATCTCCCGTCCAAATGATAATCCCCTTCGTAAATCTCCTCCACCTCCCTATCCTTCCTTCACCACCTCATGCATTTACTTCCTTACCCACTCCTCGTTAATGCCCCTTATCCTTTCCTTTATTATTTTATCCTCTCACAATTAATATGTTATCCCTTTCTGTGTACGTAACCTTTTAATTTAATAACTTATTAATCTATTAAATTTAATACTCATGTTATTAAATGTAATAGGTAGTTAATTAATTAATTAATTAATCAAAATTATAACCTTTAATTAATTAATAACTACTTAATTAATATCATTAGATCAATCTTTGTTTAATTAATACCATGTTAAGAAAATTAATCCCCTAAATAAATTTTTACTTAATAAACCTTAAACATTTATTCAACTAGGGTTGTTACACGAGTTAGGTGTTTTTGGGATGTAGCTCCATTTATTAGGATTTCAAAAGAGACTTAATTGATACAATTCATAATTCACATGAAAAATTAATTATAGAAACCCAAATGGATAAGAATTAGTCTCAAGAAGGGCCAACTCACCTTTTTTAAAGATTTGGAAAGACCCACTTTTACAATCATTTCTCTTAAATTCCTTGTATTTATTGATTGGAGTCCTTCCTGAGAAACCCCCACTACCTCATAAATTTCTCACCCTTCCAAGAATAGAAAATAATCAAGGGAGATTTGATGAGAAACGATCTCTTTGATATTTCTTAAGATAATATTTAAAATTGTTTGGTAATGTAGTTGTATTGGCAAATTGGACAAAAATTTTCAAAAGAAGAGGGATTGTCAGATTTTGGAATCAATGTGATGAAGGTAGTTTTCAAGGATGCCAATATTTATCGTATGATTCTAAATCCCTTGACTACTCTCATTAGAATTCTATAATAAAATCATAATATATTATAAATAATTCCATAAGGAGGTCATCTGGTCCAAGGATTTTGTATTTTTGGAACTTTAAAGGATTCATATGAGTTCTTCTTTTCAAAATTTTCCACTTCGAAAATTATTCAGTTGTGATTAGGATACCACCTATGGATACCCATTATTGAATACAAATATCCTCATTTATGAAATATTTTGATACTAAGAAACAATCCAGAGTCTTAGATATTCTTACCTTGCATATCCTCCAATTTCTCTATGTTGAGTTATGTTTTTTGGGGATGTAGCTCCATTTATTAGGATTTAAAAAGAGACTTAATTGATACAAATCATAATTCACATGAAAAATTGATGATAGAAACCCAAATGGATAATAATTAGTCTCAAGAAGGGTCAACTTGCTTTTTTGAAATATTTGGAAAGACCCACTTTTACAGTCATTTCTCTTAAGTTCCTTGTATTTATTGATTGGAGTCCTTATTGAGAAACCCCCACTACCTCATAAATTTTTCACCCTTCCAAGAATCGAAACTACTCAAGGGATATTTGACGAGAAAATATCTCTTTGATATTTCTTGAGATAATATTTAAAATTGTTTTGTAATGTAGTCATATTGGAAAATTGGACAAAAATTTTCAAAAGAAGAGGGATTGTTAGATTTCAGAATCAATGTGATGAAGGTTGTTTTGAAGGATGCTAAGGTTTATCATATGATTATCAATCCCTCCACTACTCATTACAATTCTATAATAAAATCATAACAGATTAGAAATAATTCCACAAGGAGGTCATCTGGTCCATGGATTTTGTATTTTTGGAACTTTAAAGGGTTCGTACGAGTTCTTCTTTTCAAAATTTTCCACTTCGAAAATTATTCAGTTGTGATTAGGATCCCACCTATGGATACCCATTAGCGAATAAAAATAGCCTCATTTATGAAATAATTTGATACTAAGAAACAATCCAGAGTCTTAGATATTCTTACCTTGCATATCCTCCAATTTCTCTATGTCGAGTTATGTTTTTTTTGTTCAATATTCAACAATCCCACCCTTTCCAATTTGCTTATGAATAAACCTATCAAATTATAAACCTGACCCAATGGTCCAAAAACCTCTAAAACACCTAGAGATAATTTCATGTCACCTCCACCTATCACCAAACCCTTTTGTGCATATGTATAGTTGAAGAAATTTTCCTATAATTCTAGCATATTGGATTAGGGGCCATAAATATTCAAGCAACTAATTTCCTTCCGCAGGTCTAGAGAGAAAAAACAGGTCCCCAATACAAAATTCCCAAGAGTAATAATAGGAGAGTAATCCTAATTTCCAACTGGTTACATTCTATATATAGATCTTCTTATAGCATCTACAAAACTAAGTTCCCACCCCATTAAAAGCATGGATAAATCTTGAAATACCTTTTCTCGATATGTCATTAGTTCTTGTAAGAATATGATATATAGATTATGAACTTTAGTTAACCTTTTAATAACCAATTTATTTGAGGAATTGACCAACCCTCTATAGTTTAGGGTTAGGAAAATAATCTAGAACCGTTTCTCTGGGCCTTTTATCTAGGATAACTAATCAGTATTACTTTTCTTCCAATTTTGAATTTGGTATTTGTTTTCTTTTGATCCAGGGATGGGAATGCTTTTCTCCCTGTCTGAGTCTCTATGGGGTCTTTCTCATTCTGCAACCCTAGACCTTTGATAATCATTCCTCGAAAAATAGATGCTTCCATGTTCCTCATTCTGAGGTTGTACTTGGTAGTCTTAGAGACTTGGGATTCATTATGAGGATTTGGTCCAATTTTCTTCCATAGAAAAGTTCTATAATTTCCTAGAGAAATGCATCCAATAGTTTAATTACCTCCCAATCCATCCAAAAGATGATAGGAGGAGGCTAGGGAATCGATATCCTTGAAAGGATAGGAAGGAATTCACTATATTGAGTATTGGTTATGCTTTATAAACCTACCTTCCAAGACCCAAAGAGAAATTTATCGAAAAAAGAAATTGAATAATAGGGGGAGGAGATTTTTTCTTACTCAATTCATAAGAGAGATCGATCATATTCTTTCGATCCAAGATATGCAACTCTTGCTGGCCATTTTCCTCCTTTATTGTGTTATCGACATAGATTTTTCTTCAAGAATTGTTTTTAAGGTTCGCATAGAGGGGATGTTCATCTATGGAGTCTGTTCAAAATATTTATTTCCTTAAATATCCTAACAAACCCATATTTTTCTTATGTTTGGGAGATGAAATTCCTTAGGTAGCTTCCCATACTCATGGAACCTATCACATTTGAATGATTTCACCCTCTAATTGTGCATCCAAAACTAAAGATATAAGAAATTTATTTAGAACTTTGAATATAGAAAAAAAGGTTCAAAAATTGGAACTAGGATGAGGATGGAATACTCACTAACAACACGTGCACATGTGAATGAAGGTAAAACTAAACGGTTACTTGTCAAATACTTCTTCCTTGAGTGAGGGAATATTAGGATAAATAGAGGGAAATGGGACTAGATCTAGTAGATATGATATGCAAACAAGGACCAAAGGTGAAAAAGTCAGAAGAAAATTCCATAGACGCATGTAATTTTTTATTTCCGAAGGAGGATGATGCTCTTATGATGATGAGAGAATAAGAGACATAGAGGTGCCACTCAGGTATAAGCATCTAGTGAAACAATGGGTACCTAAGGAAATGCCTCCATTAGAAACTGACTTCATTGTAAACAATAGGACATATCGCATTATACCATCCTCCCTGCATGGCCTAGGGATATTTACCATGGATGGAATAACTATAAATTACAATACAATAATTGAATTGATGGACTATGTCGGACCATGTTACAATTATAACGATTGGATGTGGATAGTCCAATATATGCGAAGTATCTGGAGATATGCACTCACCTCAAATTATATACAACTAATAAACAACAATAAAAATAAGGGAGAGACTATCTATATTGATGGAAGGCCTAAAGCTTCCGAAAATATCGCAGGGTTTATAAATAACACATGATCCAGGACAAAAAACAAGAAATCAAATTTAATATATTCCGTATGAATAGTTTGTCACAATTATCGACCGTTTTTCTCTCTTGTGATGACATGTTGGTCGCAGAAACTGGGATATGGCGTTTGTCTTGCGATGAACATGATCGTCAATTGTATGAATAGTTCATCGCAATTATCGAATGTTGGTCACTCTTGCAGCTACATGTTGGTCACAGAAACTGGGATATGGCATTTGTCTTGCGACGAACATGATCATAGATCCTATGAATAGTTCATCGCAACTATCGAATGTTCATCGCTCTTGCGACAACTTGTTCATCGCAGAAAATGGGATATGGATTTTGTCTTGCGAAGAACACGGTCATCGATTGTATGATAAGTTCGTCACAACTATCAAATGTTTGTTTCTCTTGCGATGACTTGTTGATCACAGAAACTAGTATATGTCATTTCTCTTGTGACAAAGAGGATCGTCCATCATTGTCATTCTTGAGACAATTTCCTAGTTGTCATTCTTGTGATGATCTTTGTAAGTCATCTCTCTTGAGACGACAACATTGTTTCGTCACACTTGCGACATTATCTCAGGTTTGTTGCACTTGCCACGGGATATGATGCGACATTTGAGGGACCCATGTTTCGTCGCAATATCCACAACATAATGTCTCAAGAGCGTCGAAATGGTCATCGCAACATGACCCAAATTTACTAGTGATACTTTCCATCCCCAATTTTTTTTATTTTTAGTTTCAATTTATATATTGAAATTTTTATAATTGTCAAACATGTACATTTAGACTCTTAGTTAAGTAGTTAGTATTTTATTAGCTAATGTAATTAAATTTTTTTAATTTATTTAAAGTTAGTGTCAAATGTACTTGTTAATTTGCTACTTATGTTGCGTATATGTTGTGTTTGAGTTATGGAGTGTCTATTTTTTTAGTATAATAATAGCTAAATCACTAGATTTATTTGTAAAATCTAAATTTGGAATGAACTACTTATTGTTTTAGTTTTTGTTGACCTTTAATTCAAGTATATAAATAGAATGCAAAGATTAAAGTTGTTCATTTGGTGATGCATAACAGAATGTCTAACACATACTTTACTAACAACAAATTTTATTTTTTTAATTGTAACTAGGAGCTTTAATATCAATAAAAAATAATGCATCAAAGTTGTAGAGCACGTACATCAAGGTCTATTTCAAAAGTGACATATAATAACTAAATAACATACTATAGAAACTATCTATCTATCTATCTATCTATCTATCTATCTATCTATCTATCTATCTATCTATGTTTTTTATACTCATAATGTTAATTCCATACATTTGGCATGGTTTCCTCTTAATTTACATAATAGAGGCTAAATTATGGACTATATAGCATGATTTTATGGATGACACAACCTAGAAATCTACACATAATTTCTAGACAACCCAAAATATATATCTTGAACATAATCATTCGCCAATTTATGCTCATAACATTTACTCAAATGAAAAATACAATAAATAACTCTTGTAAATTAAATATTTAAGATAAAAATACTTAGTTTTTATAGCAATTAAGGAAATATATCCATAGAAACATTTTTCTTCCCAACCATAGGCACCATTCATGTGCGTTCCACCTCCAAGATGGGAAAGAAGCAAAAGGGTGAATATGTTATCTTGAACACTCCCACATAACCCAACCCCTATTTTCAATATAATTTGGATTCCCTCTTTGAAGGATAGATCTCCAAACAACTCAACCCTTAACACTGACCAAGTAAGGAAAAGTACCTAATATGCTATATTACTATGTTTCTTAAACCTATAAAGACACGTTTTTTTTAATCTTATTTTTATCTTCATTGAATAACTCCTTAGTGAATCAACATAGGTAAAATCATAGACCATTTATAAATCATTATATCCTTATCCTAGACTTGGTGATTCGTACCTCATTCCTCATGACTGAAAACACCTAACTCTCCAAGCCTCGCTTATTAGACTTGGCTAGCTAAGCCAAACTGAAAACTTCCATCATTAAGTGCCTAAACTCCATCATGCTCAAGCAAGCTTGAATGTTCCACCTAGAAAAGAACTATACTATAATGAATAGCCATACATAACCTTCAACCTCTATGTCTCTAGTTAAGGTGTTTGATCCATCTAACTTCAATGTGCCTTTTTTGAAGGCATTTACATTCCACCTTTTCCAAACAAATCAATCGTAGATCTATTTAAGTCCAAACTTGGGCTAGGCTTCTAGACGTGGATGAAGAGTATGGGGAGAGGATGCATTGTAGTAGTTAACTTTTTTTTCTCATTTAAGGACAAATTATATGACTTGAATATGTCCTTTTCCTCCCTTCTAATGCAAAATATTATTGTCCCGACATTCATTGGGTTTTTGGCTTCACTTTGAGCATATTGAGCATATTGAGCATATTAGTTAGTTTCCAATATATGCCTATGTATTTAAGTTATCTTATTCAAGCCACCCCATACTTATCAGAATACAATAAAAAATTTAGATGTCAGTTTCTTCAATATATACCTATGCTTTCAAGTTTTTTAAAATATATAAAGTATTTTTTCGTTTACTTGTTGTTTTCTTCGATTTACACTTTTATGCGTTGAATTTATATTATAACTTATGTTTTTGTTTACTTTTTGTTTACTTTTTGTTTTCTTAAATATAAGCTTATGCCTTGAAGTTGTTCTTTGGTTTAGTCTGCCCCATACTTGTGAGAATAAAATCACAAATTTATTTGTAACTTTATTTAATATATTCTTATGCCTTGAACTTGTTTATACCTTATGTTTCCATTTTCATGGATTTTGAAAGGATGGGTCGAGGTGATTCGTTGGGACATGAGTCTCCAATTCTGCCTTGCAAACACTCAAGGATATCCAATTAAGGAATAAGAGGGACCCCTAGCTTAATAGAGACACCTAGGTCGTTAAAGACCGCTATTTCAGCAAGGTATCGTAGTCAAGTAGGTGCATCTAGTGACAAAAGGCAGTCTAGTTGAAGGAGGATATTATCAGATGAATCAGTCAGTAGAGAATCGAGACAGAGTGCTCGAGATACAGTTGGGGATTCAATCTATTTAAATAGGTTGAACATAAATACCCCCACTCTGGAGGATGTGTTTTGGTTTAATGTTGTGAATATTTTCAATTGTTTCTTTGTGTAGAGGATCAGTGCTAGCGGGGAAAATCCACATATTACTATACCAGGGTCAAAGTATAGGCAGAGCTATGATATCCCTTAAAAGAAAATCTAATTCCTAAACTACCCCAAACACTCTAAAAGTGTGAACATAAAGAGATAGGAAAGTAGGTAAGAAGTAGTACCTTTAGTCCAACGTTAAATGTAGACCACCTCCATCTTTGTAGCTCTCAGGCTGCAAGTATCCTGCCAAAGCTGACCTACAAGAATAATCAGGAAATAAATGCTACAAATATTCTATTTATACTCATCAATTAGAGTTAGATATAAACCATTATGCATAAATCAAATGAAAAACCATAAAGATATCATTTGGGACAGGAAAAATATTATTTTATTCAAATCCAAAGATCGAAAATTACAACCTTTATAGGTCAACGCTCCACAAACCTGGTACAAGATCCTCTTAATGTTTCTCCAAGTGCACTTATCCCAATTCTTTCTCTCACAATCAACTGATCACTTTAGGGGAAGGGAAGGGATTGTATAGGAGAAAAGGCTAGAGAGGGAATGTTGAGGCAAGAACTCAAAAGGGTTGCAAATACTTGGGCAAGGAGGTAAAGGGATTTGGGTAGAGTTTCACCTTTATAATTCTTGATGTGGAAATGGGACCCAAAGACCTCATTTTATATGAAAAAAGGATAGTTATTCGGTTTGGGTACGGGCTACAACAGGTGAATTGGTTATGAAACCTCCAATAGCCTGTTAACTCCATTGAATCCTTTGCAACTTTTGGAGGTAAACGAGGATTGTTTAGTGTGCAACTAGCATATGTACGCCGGTTTTCTATCATGAAACAAGCATATGTATGCGGTAAATAGTGCAGTAGGGTGCGTACATGCTCCAAAAAATGGTTTTTTAAATAGAGTTCCTCAACAGTAAATTGGAAAATTGTGCAAGTATAAAGGCCAATGACATGTATGCATTGTTACAAGGGAAAAAAACTCTATGGCCAAGGGTAAACCACAATAGACAGGTATGACTGCATAAATCAACTCAATTCCAACATATGCTATATAGACTAATGTGCAATACAAGAAAGAGGCCTACCTCTATCCAACGTTTGATGATATTCCACCGTTGAGAAATTTGACCCAAAGCTTTATAGATGCAAGAAGTTCTCAACAAACAAGCAAAGAAAGTATATAGTGATGATATAAAATGGATTAGCACATCAGATAGCATAATCCATTAATATACATTACAAACACGCCCATGGATAATAATCATATATTTACAAGATACCAATACGACGAGAAAGGAGTATTTCTATTAATAATTGATCAACATAAGTGTCAACATTACAGACTTTCGTGTCGGCATGGTTTGAAACCAAGAAACAAAGTTCCTTCCAACTGGGTCTCCACCACTTCAATCCTCCACTAAAGGCAAGCTCATGAGAAAGAGGTAAAGAGGTCCTCTCAACAATAAGGGAAGAGCTTGGGGGCTAAACACTGTGTTCAGACTTGAGGGACAAAGGGATGCAAACTCAATATGAAGTAATTTATCCAGAGTAACTTTTCTCTCAAAGTTGAATGCTTTCTCTCTCTTTTCCATAGTTCAAAATTGTGCTCTTATAGCCTCCAGAATGCAACTGAAGGGTCGAGTCAGAACATTTTAGTACATGGAAGGCCAAGGATTAGAGATCGTTTGTCGTGACATGGAAAACCGACCTCATTTTGTATTTTCTGGAAAAAATCTCCATATACATGAGCTGTAGTGGAGCAACAAGCGTATACACATCTTGTATAACTAATAGGGAGCATATATGTGGAAAAATGTATGTTTTTAGATCTAGATTCATCAAAAATGGATGAAAATTATGGATAGGGAAATGGAAAAAGGCCCTCTATGCAAGATGGCAATAGTGAGGCAAATCTTTCTATAGCATATGCCTCCTAATGTGTGAGATCAGAGGAGTATCTACGATGACTGAAATAAATTATAAATAACCCAGAAGTGGAGTGGTAGATAACCAGCTAGACGAACTCAATTGCTCATTACATTATGTACTGACTTTGCATACATGGATGCCAAGAATACAATGCAGATCCATGTGGAAAATATACCAAACAAGTGTTCATGGCCATGAATAGGCAAATACAAATGCAGTTATATGCCAAAAGTTGTCATAGTCACGAACAAGGCCCAGTGAAACCAGTCTCAAAAATCCATCTGAAGATATATGTATACCATGGATTACAATATGATCTCCCATGATCACTGAAGTCAAATAGGTACTGGTCCAATGAATTGGAAACAATAGCTCAGGAAAGATGTGACCACATAGTGATGTCTTCAAGTCTTCTACACTATCCGCCAATGGTGCAAGTCTACATCATGTGAATAAATGAGTTTAGGTTGAACATGATGAGACATCATTTGATTATCGATCATTGAAGTATACCATTAAAAAACGTGAGACAACCTACCGATAATGAAAGTAGGTATCAAGGCACCGAGTACATTCCTACAAGTGTGAAAAAAGGGGTCGATGTTGAACACTTGAGAAATCCATTGATCAGGAGACATTGATGTATTCCCATCTTTCAATGGTGAGAGAGCCTGCACTAATGACTGCAAGCCTCAAGGTATTCATAAAACTCTAGGTCCCATGTCCAGAATAAATGAGATGAAGTCAATGGAAAGAGACCCACTGAAAGGAGAGCATTGAGGCATCTCTCATCAGTCAACACGAGGAACAAAGAAGGAGCTTCATGATTTGGTGGATATCGGATGAAGAACATGTTCACAAACCAATGACCCTATGTGTCTTTTGTGTGTGCCAAATGCAAGCCGTACACGAAAAGGACCCTCTGAATAGCAGCAAATGATAAAAAAATTGCTGACAAAGGTGAGGAAACCACCAATAAGGCTAATGGCATCCAAGACAGTACACAAATCCCAAAGTGTGAATACATGTCTTTCCGTCAAACACAAGGGAAACCACCCAATCAATGACCAATGATGAAATGTCGATTTTTGGGTTCAAGGTGACCTACCAATGATGAAATTAGGGCCAGGGTGCATGATAAGACCAAAGTATCATGTGATTGTGAGACAAACTAAGGGTATGGCCGACATGCAAAGTCAAGAGCTCTGAGGAGTGGCCGACACAGGTTGATAGACTTCCTTTGAACAAGAGCATGAGACATATGGTGGACTCTAGCAGCATAGACTCAATGATGTGACAATTAGATGCAATAGGCATCAATAACGTTCTCTATGGGGACTGGAAGAGTAACTAGTCGGTAGAGAAAACTCTGTAGTGAGATCAGATTCCTAAGGCCATGCTAAACCCAAAATTATGATGACACAAGGACTCAATAACTTTGTGCTCTGTTCAAAGGCGACAAGATTGTTTCCAATTACAATATAGTATTCCCTTCCCACCCATGTTTTTTTGTTTTTTCATAACAAATGGATGCTATGATACAGAGGAGGGAATGAGTGTCGCAAGTAAGCAAAACTAGTTCCAGCAGTGGAACGTACCTATGTTTAATGCAAGGAAATGCATGCAGGAGATGGAAACTCGGGGTGATGTTCCCTCCAGGGTATAAGGTGTCAAATTACAAAGGATAAAAACAAGGCTCTGCTTGGTTGAGGATGCAAATTGCTTAGGCAATGGTTTATAATGCAAAGCGGGAACCGGATAAAGGCTTAATACAACAAGCGAGGGAATGAGATGCAATCACAACCTAATGCCAAAAAATGTCCTTTTATATATATTTTAGTCTACTTGTGAAAAAGGGGTAAACTTGTGCCAAATAGATGTCTTTTCAAATCCAATTTACGAGTGTGAAAAAGACAAGTTCACTCGACAATCTTTTCTATTTTTGATAGCAAGTTGGAAAAGCGCTTAACTAGGACTCATGATCTTTCCAATCCAATTTTAACGAGTGTGAAAGGGACAAATCACTTGACGATCTTTTCATTTTTTGGACGAGTCAGAAAAGAGCTTAACTGAGACTCGTTAGGAAGATTCTAGGCGACAAGCCATGGGGGAGGCAGAGGCTCTCGTGCGGACCTTCTCTGGAATGTCGGTGTCTTGCGAAGAACTGACACAGTCTTGGGAATACCCAAAGATCTCCAAGTTGAGGAGGGAAAAGTGCTAATGGAGGTTATCGTCTCCATGCTATATCGGATAATGTCTCTTTCTATAAAAGACATAGGCAGAGGCATTGGATACCCCACAAGACCACCCCAATAAAAGGGAATATATTCGATACTTGGAGGTAGAGAACTCGGGAAGAGTAAAATTATCTCTAGTTCAGAAGGTGTAGTACTATAAATGCTAAGGACATGGCATAGAAGGTATAGAACCAGAACCAGAAGAGCGAAATCGACCAAAAATTACATTGGCATGACCATTTCCTTAGACTTGTCACTCTCTAAGAGAAGAGTGGGGTCGATCAAATATTGCATCGATAAGACCACTTCCTCAACCATTGGTTGAATAGGATGTGAGACAATATGGTCAAGAGGTGCATCACCCCAAAATTTAGGAGCGTGGTCGGTTGAATATTGCATTGACACGATCATTAGTTGAACAAGATGCGAGACAACAAGGTCAAAAGACGCATCACCCCCGAACATAGGATAGGTGTATGTAAAAGATTGCATCGACACAACCACAGGTTGAATGGGATGTGAGACAACAAGGTCAAAGGACGCATCAACCCATAAAGGAAAAGGTGTGTCAGTTGAAGATTTCATCGGTGTGACTGTTGTATCAACCAAAGAAGGAACAGAGTGTTGTGAAAGAATAGATGCCTCAGAACTCGAAGGGCCCTTAGGTGAGCCCCACACTTCTGGTATCCCAGCAGTAATAGGAGACAAACGAGTAAGGTGACTTCCTTCACAAGTCCTGCAAAGGAATCTAGGCTTACGTCCAAGACGTCTAGGCTTCTCAATCATATGAATACCCCCAGCATGACTTGCAGAGGCTAGTAGAAAATATCCAACATGACTAGTAGAGGTTGGTGATGAATCCCCAACATGACTAGCAGAGGTTGGTGATGAATCCCCAACATGACTAGCAGAGGTTGGTGATGAAAGTGCAGTGTGACTATCAATGACCAGACATGTGCCCCCAACATGAATTGCAGCGGCTGTTTGTAGGTCCTCAACATGACTCGCAGAGGTTGTCGACCAATCTCCAACATGACTAGCAAAGGTTGGTGATATAATGCTAGTATGACACGCAGTGACTGGACTTGTGCCCCTAGCATGACTTGCAATCGTTGGTTGCAGGTCTTCAACATGACTTGCAGAGGTTGTTGAACAATATCCAATGTGGTTAGCAGAGGTTGGTGATATAACACTAGTATGACACAATGATTGAACTTGTGGCGGTGGTGAATTGTGGCATTTGAGACCAAGGTCCAAGGAAATATTGGTTTTGAGAAATTGCAGGCCAGGAAGGATCCTGGTTTACACCCTGTCCCTATCCAATAGGATAGTATCCTCCTCCATACTGATTCATAAAGGGTTGTAAGGGCATTGACACTGAGGAAGTTTCTTGCGAAGAGAAAGTGGCATGACAAGGGTTACTCATGTGAGGATATATGTTTCCCCCAGACAAAGGAACTTCGTGAGGGGGGTTGCCCATATTATAAAAATAATTCCCCCCGGATGAAACACCAGAGGGCAGATGGAGGTCTGCCATGGGAAAAGTGTTTGTAGGAACCGACATAGCGGAAGAAGGATAAGTGGACGGAGTGTAACACGTAGAATGATTACTTAATTGGGCACTTACTTCTCGCATAGTGTATTCATAGGAAGGAAGATTCCAACCTCCTACCATAAGAGGTGTTTGAAGGATATGACTCCCACCAAACGGAGAGGGATAAGAAGGAGGCATCACACCCCCAAACCTAAAACTTGTATTCACATAAGGAGGAGAGACAAAGGATGGTAAGTGTGAAAACATACCATACATACCATGAGAAAAATGATTAGATTCCCAAGGCATTGACTAAGTACCATAATTCTGCATACCATTATAAAAAGCAAATGGATTTTCCCCCATAAATGTCATGGGGGGGGGTAGTAGTAAACGAAGGAGTAAAAGGAACTCCACTATCCATGATAACAAAGACTCAATGCAAAATCCTATGGTCAACTAATAATCAAAGAGAATACTAAAACGTCAAACGACCAATGTGCATGCAAACGAAATAAAGTGGTTGAGTGGCCTCCCTCGCTAAAGAAGGTATGTCTTGTCTAAGAGGGACCTGAGACTCCCCACTAAATTTTGGAGGTAACATAATTAGTTATAAGGGCCCTCGTAGACTTAACAACCAGTCGGTTAGATCCCCCTAGAGAGATAATCCTCCATAAAGTTTGTGTGTTGTCCGACCCCTATCTGAGTCAAGATACAATCAATATAACCCCTGCAAGTAACCTATGAGATACCTAAGTAAAGCAACTAATCAACCACTGTATAACCGATGCACAGGCAAACAATCATAAGTCCAGATCACCGTATGGGCAGGGTAGCAAATCCCAAAATCTTGAAAGCACCTCCTTTCACAGAGGTATGGGTACTAGCAAGATCCATAAATATGAATAAATCCACAAAAATATATCTGATGCTAGGTGAGTATCCAAGGGTTATCCCTTGAACTAACTTCGCGTGACCTCATGATTAACTCTAGTTTGAGCGGAGCCTCCTGATATTATCAATTATACAATGGACTTCTCAACTCCCTGTCTCAGACACATATGTTGATTTAATTTCCTTGGAGAAGTTTACTCACAAGATCCTATTCCAAGGCACTAAATCCTAGGCTAGTTTGTGCACCCTAAAAAATAAAACCGTGACTAATCAATTTTAGTTTAAAGCATAAATTTTATTGGTCGTGGTTACTCAAAAAGGTATGGAAGTGAAACTCATGGTGTTATGACTCTGCAAGAAAATAAATATGGATATAATTCAAAGTCTATATTTAACTTTTCAATGAATGATATGCTAATAAGAACAGTGCAGTCTTCAATTTCAACTCTACAATTCATAAGTAAAATGCAATCCTTCACTAAATGTGCTAAGCTAATGATAAAAATTCGAAGACAAAAATTCCAACCAATGCAAAATGCCTATTTTTTTGTATTTTCAATATTCTAAAAGGAAAATGCATGGACCGATAAGCAAATTAACAGATGAATTCTACTGTGTATAAAAACAGTAACTCAAGTAGAATACCGGGAAGCCATGCAAACAACCCAGAATCCAAGGACAAATTAAAAATAGAAATTAAAGAGAAAGACTATGCCCCAAAAAAATTCAACTCCCAACAGGCTTCCTGTCATCCTAGATAATCTCAACAGACACTATAGAGACCTAAGAAGTCTCAACAATCTTTAAATCCTACCCAGCAGTCACTCAACCAAGCAAACAAGCAAGGGGAAGTGGTATACACGACTGTTCAGGAGAACATAGCATATATATGCTTCTTGCAGTGAGACAACAAGCGTGTATACGTGACTGTTAAGGGAAAAAGGGCATATACGCTTTAAAACAAGGCCAGGCAAGGGTAAAAGGATGAAAACTCAGACTCAGAGTGAACAGGATTTGTCAAGCAATGATACGACAAGAAACACAAAGGAAAAAGAGAAATGTAAGAAGAAAAAGTGCTTCAACCCTTAGAAGGAAGATCTCTCCCCAGTATGGTCGTCATTTCTGTTACAAGGGAAAAACTCTCTATGGCCAAGGTTAAACCACAACAGACGGGTATGACTGCAGAAATCAACTCAATTCCAACATATGCTATATAGACTAATGTGAAATACAAGAAAGAGGCCTACCTTGATCCAACATTTGATGATATTCCACCATTGAACACTTTGACCCAAATCTTTATACTTGCAAGAAGTTATCAACAAACAAGAAAAGCAAGTATATAGTGATGATATAAAAGGGATTAGCACATCAGATAGCATAATCCATTAATAGAAATTACAAACATGCCCATGGATAATAATCATATATTTGCAAGATACCAATAGGACGAGAAAGGAGTATTTCTATTAATAATTGATCAGCAGAAGTGTTAACATTACAGACTTCCATGTCGGCACAGTTCGAAACTAAGAAACCAAGTTCCTTCCAATTAGGTCTCCACCACTTCAATCCTCCACCAAAGGGAAGCTCATGAGAAAGAGGTAAATAGGTCCTCTCAACAATAAGGGAAGATCTTGGGGGATGAACACTGTGTTCAGACTTGAGGGACAAAGGGATGCAGACTCAATAAGAAGTAATTTCTCCAGAGTAACTTTTCTCTCAAAGTTGAATGCTTTCTCTCTCTTTTCCATAGTTCAAAATTGTGCTCTTATAGCCTCTAGAATGCAACCGAAGGGCAAAGTCGGAACGTTTCCAGTACATGGAAGTCCAAGGATCAGAGATATTTTGTCATGACATGGAAACCCGACCTCATTTTCTATTTTCTGGAACAAATCTTGATATACGTGAGCTGTAGTGGAGATGCAAGCATATACACATCTTTTATAACTGATAGGGAGTGTATATGTGGAAAAATGTATGTTTTTAGCTCTGGATTCATCAAAAAGGGATGAAAATTCTACATAGGGAAATGGAAAAAGGCCCTCTATGCAAGATAGCAATAGTAAGGAAAATCTTGCCATAACATGCATAAGTAGGGAATTTTAGGGATATAACAGTCAGTTTTATCAGGGGACGATAATGAAAGAGAGAGTCAAAATCAGGCAGAGCTCGATGTTCTTGTAGAGGGTGAAGGTGGATCAAATCAACGCTATCAAGAAAATGAATATTACACCCCTACAACCACCTATCCTTCGGATGTTGGTGAAGAGATTCCTTGGGAAAGAAATGTTGAATCAATGATGCTTCAACGATGTTCATCCCATCATGCTAAGCTCAATAACAATCTTAGGCATATGGCTCTCCGTGCAGAGAGAAAGAAAATCTTCGAGATCATTTTTCATTCTTTGAAAAACTTTATTAATGTATATCGGAACCTTGGGACAACATATGATACCTTCATAGATTTGATGAGGAGACATAAGTCAGAGGTGATCGGCCTTGATAAATGGGAAGTAGTATAGAACAAAGTTTCAAAAGAGGAGGCAATTTCAATGTTCAATTTCAAGGAAGGTCCAAAGGGACCAATGTTGACGGTGTAGTATTTCAAGCACCCAAACATTGCAGGACATATTTATAACAAATTCTTGGTAGAATATGGGAGGTTTCCATGGAATCATGAGGTACCAATTTACCTTGCTATAATTTTCTATGCGGATATTTTTTTGGGCATGCACCTCGATTATACCATCCTACCATATCTATATTATGGGGTTCGTAAAGGTCAAACATATGATTTAAAAGGGGCATATCGAGATGGATCATTGTCGAGGCCTCCACCAACTTTGGTATCTCACCCAATAGGGGCATTTGCTTCACATGAAAATATGCAAGCCACATCACAAGTTGGCAAGGAGGCAAGGACTACAATTAGAGATAATTTAGAATCTGTTTTGTATGGTATTGATGTTGGTTTGAACCAACAGATGGCACAATTCATTGTTCGGAAGAGTTATGTTGACAAGACAGATGAGGAGATAGATTCCATGAGTATAGAAGAGTTACATGATTATGAAAAATTTTGTTGCAGTGGATGGAAAAATTTATTTAGGCATGAGGAATTAGGCATTGGATTGGTATGTGTTTTAGTTTGTAAATGTTTCATGAATTCAGGGATAGTTTTCTTGTTATTAGATATAGATACATATCATTGAATTGTTATAAATAATTGATGTGTTACATGTTCATTAATCGCAATTTGGTCAAATGTTAAATGATTCCTCATTAAATAAGGGACTTGATTCATATGGGTTTAATGGCTCAAAGAAATAAGAGTATACACTCTCAATTGTTATACACCCATAAACTCATTAGCTTAAAAAATTCCATTAATATTATTTAGCATAAAAATTCATTTACCAAATTGATGATTGCATTTATTCCCAACACATTAATGAAATATTGGAATACCCTCTCCATATTTTGTCACCAATATGAGATATTTTAAACATTTAATTATGGCTCTTAAATTATACATTCATCATAACCTATAATAGAGATATAGATTAAATAATAGCGATGTAACTTAAATAAAATTGTAATTAATACATTCATCATAACCTATAATATAAATATAAATTGAATAAAATTGTAATTATTTTTGTTGCACGATTTGAATTTCATGCTGGATGCATTTGTTGGCCTTCAAAGTCATAATAGGTTGAATTTGGTATTTTCAATATCCTCTTGTTATAGAAGGTTTCTTGTGTGAGGAAAAAGGAAATATGCATGTGTTTTAGGCTTCAATAATACAATAGATGATTTGGATGGTTCAATATGTGTTTGTGTTCATTTAATATTTTTTTAACTTATGAGTTTCACACATTTGCAGTCCATAGATTTCAATTTTTTTAACTTATGATTTTCACGCATTTGCAGTCCATAGATTTGAAATTTGGTAAAAGAAATAGATTATGAGTAAGGAAGTTTAGTAAGAAAGTTTCCTGGAGAATCAAATTAAAAGGTAAGAGTCCAATAAAATGGAAAAGAACACCTTACAAGAAAGAAAATCTTTCTCATAGTCCAGTAATGGGAAAAAAGGGAAGTTGTATATTATAAGAAGGGACACCTTATTATATAATATAATTCAAAATAAAGAAGTGCTCAATTGGATATTTAGATTCCATGTTTTAAATTGTCATCCTTATATCTCTCCAAACCTACCATTACTTTAGTTGGTAATATTTCATCGTGTAGTGGAAGGTTTAATATGCCATTGGATAACACAAAAAATAACCATGAATTTTATTTTGTAATTATATTTTATTTCGTTAATGGAGTAACCTAGAGAAATTTTAATGGATTTATATTCATTCTAGTGAATCAATGGGTAATACACTAGAATAGTGTATCATGTGTCTCATCCAACATTGTGATCCTATCAATTGAGAGAATCAAGAGCACTATGTATTTGAGTATTTTGTGTAGAAAAATATATGTGCATATTCACACCATTTGAGCATGTAAAATATTATGTTGAGATAATTATTAATTCTAAATAAGTACACGAATAATTCTAAGTCGAGATCAAAACTAATTAATCATTATTTAGGCATATAGGAATGAACACACCAAAACTATTGTCTAATAGTACATTTGTTGAACAATACACTTTCACCATAGTATAGCCATTAGATAGTAATGAAGGATCCAAAACACCTATACAATAGAAATTAATGAAACTTCAAAATGTGTCCAAATCACCTGTCTAATAGTACACCTATTCCATTATACACTTCTCTATTGTACAAAATACCCAATTTGTGTTGATTTCATTGGGATGCCAACATCGAAAAAAGGTTCATTACTATTCTTGAGATTCAACAATGCCTTGTTTCTCTTCAAAAGTGTATGTTAGATGATATGGTACATACATGGGATATATCAAGGATAGGAGAACCACAACTAAATCCATACAACTCGGGGGAGGGATCGATTCCTTTGGGTGAAATAACTTGTTCACCAAATTCCTTATGTCCAACAAAGATTTTTTCCTCCATATTTTTTTGCAGATGGGATTTATTTATGTAAATTTATTTTAGTCTTGGAGTTAGTTTAATATGCTATAGTTGATATTTTGATCATATTAAGAAGGGATGGAATGATATCGTGAGAATTTAGAGAAGGGATAGGCTAGTCTTATCCATCTACAAGTATCGTAGAGAAGGGTTGGATGACCCTTCTCCATCTATAGTTTAGATATTAAGAAGGGATTGAATGATATTGTGATAATTTAGAGAAGGGATAGACTAGTATTATCCATCTACAAGTATCATAAAGAAAGGTTGGATGACCCTTCTCCATCTATAGTTTATATTTTTTAGGAATCAAATGTAGAAGTGTTGGATGATCCATATTGATTTAGATTCATATCAACATGTCAATCATGTAATTAATTATCTTATTTAACATGATGTAAAGTGGAAATGAGAAGGATTGAATGGCCCTTCTCCATCCCATATGTATTAATTTCATGTTGTTCTTAATCTTAATTTTAGATTCAGTTGTTCCTATAATAACCTTAGGTTGAACCTAATTGTAAATGTAAAATGCAAATGTACTTAATCTGGTGAGCTATTTGATATCATTTTTGTATGCACCTTTCATGGCATAGTGCTCGCATGTAATGCACAGTAAAATGATGAAGTGTGCATTTTCTAGGATACCGCACGCAACAACTTAAGTGCGTGTGATTTTGAGGCCAAGGAGCCTTTGTGTATATGTTGTGTTTTATAGGCTGGTGAGACAGTTATTATAATCTAGGAGGCTTATGTTTGTATTAGGCAAGAGAGACTAGATGCTAAAGGCCAGTGTGCCTATTTTTGTATATGTCTCATCATTAATATAAAATACATCGTTGTGCGCAAACCGACCATGATAAAGGAGTATGGGGACTAAACTCCACTAGTTAGGAAAGGGGGGGGCTAAAAGTTAAGGAAAAGGGGCTAAGATGGGGAGCTTAAGCCAAAAAGGAATATTATATTAATATTTCTTAAGTATAAAGTATGGATAATTATTTTATCCTAAGTTCTAAGGTTGGGGACAAGTGGGCCAAAGTAGCTCCCAACATGACAAGTGTCAATTTGGGAGCATGCATACATATAGTTTGTAGTTAGTTCATTTTCCATCATTCATTCATCCATTCAATCATTCCATGATCATTCACCCACTGAGTCAGTTGTCCTCCGTACCTTCCTGTCACTGTACCTGAACCTTTATTTGTACCCATACCTATTTGTGTACCTGGTTATATTGGGAGCTAGACTGAAGATGTGGGTTGCTAGGCCCATGGGATATTGAAGAGGCATATTGTCAGGCCCATGAGAAATTTCTCAAAGTGAGAGAATTATTGGGAATTGATTTCCGAAGGTGATAAACTGCAGCTATAGGGCTCTGAGACTTCCTATCCATCATGTTGTTGAAGCCCGGAAAGGAAGTGGGGAAGTCGAAGGACTGTCGAGAAGAGAAGAGGCAGACTTCCTGGGGTGGGATAGGCATGTGGGGAATGAGGGACAGTAGGTTGTTAGTTTGAGTTGGCACTAGTGACAGAGTTTTTCCTATTGTCTATGATCCATTAGCCTGGTTAGGAATCCCTTTACCCGGGTGGAGTTTAGTCCCAGCTTGGGGGTGATCCACTGCTAAGAGTGACGAGCAGTGTGGTCTAAGGCTAAGAGGTTCATGGAAGGTATGCATGCAGTTGGTGATATTCTTACCAAGATAAGTGTCAATTGTGTGATAAATTACATGTTGCATATTTATTTACGTGTTATTTTTGTGGGTTTATCCTATGTGTGGTTTATAACTGTGTTTATATTTATGGGTATTGCATGTATATGTTTATTATTATTTCAGTATGAATCTGTGCATTTACATAATGTATTTGTTTGTTTATGTTTTATATATAAAGTTCCGCAAGACTTCTATGTGTATATGTTTTAATTGCATGGAGTTCAAATTTTTTATGTGGCATAGCTTAGTTGGATGTTGGGTACGTTATAGTATGTTGAGCAGAGAATCAATATTGAGCTATGCCACATAAATTTTTTGAACTACATGCAATTAAAACATATACACACAGAACTCTTGCAGAAATATATATATATAAAACGTAAACATACAAATACATTTTGTAAATGCACGGATTCATACTGAAATAACAGTAAACATATACATGCAACATATATAGGCAATACCCATAAATATAAACACAGTTATAAACCAAACATAGGATAAACCCACAAAAATAACATGTAAATAAATATGCAGGATGTAAATTATCACACAATTGACACTTATATTGGTAAGAGTATCACCAACTGTGTGTAGACCTTCCACGAACCTCCCAGCCTTAGACCACATTGCTCATCACTCTCAGCAGTGGGTCACCCCCGAGTTGGCACTAAACTCCACCTAGATAAAGGGATTCCTAACTAGGCTAATGGATCATAGACAATAGGAAAGACTCCGTCACAGGTGCCAACTCAAACTAACAGCCTATAGTCCCTCATTCCCCACATGTATGTCCCACCCTAAGAAGTGTGCCCCTTCTTTGCTCAACAGTCCTTCGGATGCCCCACTTCCTTTCTGGGCTTCAGCAAAAGGCTGTACAGGAAGTCTTAGATCCCTGTAGTTGTAGTTTAGAACCTTCGAAAATAAATTCCCAACAATTCTCTCACCTTGAGAGATTTCTCATGGGCTTGACAACACGCCTCTTCAATATCCCACGGGCCTAACAACCTGCTTCTTCAGTCCATCTCCCAAGCTAACCAAGTACACAAACATGTATGGGTACATATATAGGTTCAGGTACAGTGACAAGAAGGTATGGAGGACAACTGACTCAGTAAGTCAATGATCATAGAATGATTGAATGGATGATTGAATGATGGAAAATGAACTAATTCCAAACTCTATGTATGCATGTTCCCAACTTGACACTTGTCATGTTGAGAGCTACTTTGGCCCACTTGTCCCCAACCTTATAACTTAGGATAAAATAATTATCCATACTTTATACTTAAGAAATATTAATATAATATTCCTTTTTGGCTTAAGCTTCCTAGCT
>ML792413.1:0-21376 GCA_009831015.1 Picea engelmannii | reverse complement strand
ATGCATTTGCTAATTTGTGTATGACAGTGTGAGACGATTGTATTGTACTGAGAGCTCTTGGATTAGAGCTTTGTATGAGATTGTTTCATGATTCATGATATACATAATATATGATAGTGGGGTTTTTAGCTTTACGCTTTCCCTGTAAAACTTATTGTGTTATGTGTTATTGATATTTCACTTTGTGCTTATGGTTGTGATCATGGTTTAAATTGCTTCCGCAAAAGTAATAGTAGAAGCGATTCTGTATTTAACAATAGCAGAACTTGTTAGATCAGGAGAATCGCAAGAATACATTAATTTGTATCGAAATTTCTACAATAAACAGTGGAGGGTAAATTTCAAGACCCATCTAACTTCCAAGAGCCATAACTTTCTTCTCTGGAATCAGATTGAGGTGCAGGAGAAGTCAATGGAAATATATTGAACCATAGAAGACATTCCCAAAGCTGAATTAAATTTCTAGGCATGTTAAACATGTTTAATTTAGAAAATAAGGTACCTGTAGCATTCCAGACCAAAAACACGAATTGGCCTAGAACTTCAGCAGGTTGTAACTAGCCGCCAAGAACCCAGAAAAAGGTGAAACTTGGATAGAGTGTCCATAATATGTATATGAAGAAAACCAATTGATATTCTACTAAAAATCCAATGGATTAGGTGCGAAATTGCATAATTACAACGCATAGTTGTGCCTAGTTGAAAAATGAACAGAAAAAATAATGAGCAACTTTCAAATAATCATAACTTTATGCTCAAGAATCGGAATTGAGCATGGAAGAAAGTGTTGGAAAGGTATTGGATAGTGGAATCTAATTATCCACCCAGAAAATTGATCTGGGCACTCAATTTTTCAGGAAATTAGAAGAAATAATTCTGATATATTATTGAACCAGAATGGTTCATATTTTTCACAAAATTATTGAAACAACTAGCCTGACAAAGTTTTGTTGGCTGCACATTTTGCAGAGATAACAAAAAATAGATCAGATCAGGATTAACATAGATTCCATAGGAATGGAAGAGGCACAGGGGACTTATATCTAGGAAGATGATATCAGAGGGATGGATGTCCATTTGGGCATTGAAGGAACAAACTCCAATGGACATGGAGAAGGAAGGGATAAAAACATGAATATGGTAGAGACCATTAGAAATTTACAGAAGGATGTCCAAATCCATAAATATGATAATGAGAGGCTTATGAGAGCCAAGGAGATGCAATAGGACTTCAACATAAAGTTATTTCAGATCTTGAACAGAATAGAAAAGAAATTGGATAAGGAGAGCGGCTCAAGCAAATCAAGAAGTCACATGTCTCCTGATGAGAAAAAAAGAGAAAGAAGTGTTAGTAGACATCACCACCACTCCCCGAGGCATTACAATAAGAGATCACACAACATCTCAAGTCCATCCCCTGTCAAGAATCATAAGATTTTCGGGGTGGATGAACTGTGAGGAGAAATGAACAAAATCAAACCTCCTACATTTGATGGTCAGCACAAGAAGGATGAGGATGCAGAAACATGGTTGTTGGGCATGAGAAAGTATTTTCAATTGCATAATTACTCTTCTCATGCAGAGGGAATAATTTTCATCTATCAACTCAAGGGAAAGGCATCCATGTGGTGGGATCATCTTGTGCAGGTGCAACACATTAAAGAGAAAAGTGTTACTTGGAGGGAATTCAAGAAGTATTTTGAGAAGAAATACTTGACTAAGAGATATTATGACAAGAAAATGAAAGTTCTCTTTGAACTCAAGCTTGGAAGTATGACCATAGCTGAATATGAAAGAAGGTTTTTAGAACTGTTGAAGTACGTATCTTTCATTAAGGATGAGACAGTTAATATTCAAAGGTATTTGAGTGGATTTCCATCATTCATCAGTGACAAAATATAGTATGATGAACCAAAGACATTGGAGGAGACCATAAGGTGAGATAAATGCCTATATGATCATAAAAAATCAAGGCCAACTTTCCAAAAAGATTGGGAATACAAAAGGAAATTCAATATATATCAGAGGAAGAAGGGAAATAAGACACCATTCTTCAGAAATAATACTCAAGGAAAACCAACTTCTAGAGAACCTAGAACGATTGAGATAGGGGGTCAAAGGCCAAGGCAACCACCTATTCAATATTGGGGTTGTAAAGGAGATCATATGTTCAGAGATTGTCCTCATAGAGTTGAAAAAGTAAGGAGTCTTCACAATGTACAGCAAGTTGAAACAGTGGAGGACATGGGAAGAAATGTACCAAGGATCTATGCAGCCCTGGACAACAAGCATGCAAAGTATCAGTCACATATGATTGAAGTGGAAGGTATGATCAATAACCAAATCGTTGCTATTTTAATTGATTTAGGAGCTAGTCATAGTTATATAGATCCTAATATGGTGGAAAGTTTTCATTTTCCAAGAAGAAAGCATGGAAAATATTGGTTATTGCAGCTGGCTACCGGAGCCAAAAGAAAAGTTAATGAGATGTTTAAGTCATGCCTTATGGACATGAATGGACTGAACACCAGGGCATATTTGAACATCTTGCCTTTAGGTTCCTATGATTGTCTAATTGGGATGGATTGGTTGGATCAACATCATGCTATCCTAGACTGTCATAATAAGGCATTCACTTGCTTGGATGAGGAAGGGAGCCTAAGGAAAGTGCAAGGAATTCCTAGGGTAGTAACCATCAGAGAAATTTCAGCATTGCAGCTGAAGAAATGTTACAAAAAAGGGTGTCAAATATTTGCAGCACATATGGAAGAGACACCTAAATATAAGGTGCCAAATTTGGAAGATTATGCAGTCCTGGAAGATTTTGAATATGTGTTCAAGGAGGTATTGGGACTACCCCCAAAGAGAGATATTGATTTCTCTATAAATTTAATTCCTGGAGCAACTCTAGTGTCAAAGACTCCTTACATAATGAGTGTAGTGTACACCAGAGTTGAAGGAGTGGCAAATGAAACTTGAAGAACATCTGAAGAAGGGGTATATACACCCAAGTGTGTCACCTTGGGGTGCCCCAGTATTGTTCTTGAAGAAGAAATATGGGACATTAAGATTGTGCATTGATTTCAGACAGTTGAATAAAGTGATTGTTAAGAACAAGTATCCTCTGCCAAGGATTGATGATCTTTTTGATCAATTGAAGGATGGAAAGATATTTTCAAAGATAGATCTCAGGTCAGGATACCATCAGGAAAGGATTAAGGAGGAATATATCAGAAAGATGCCTTCAGGATAAGGTATGGTCATTATGAGTTCACAGTGGTGCCATTTGGGTTGTCAAATGCACCAGTTGTTTTCATGTGCTTAATGGATGGTGTTTTTCGAGAATATCTAGACAAGTTTGTCATTTTATTTTTGGATGACATTCTTATATATTCTAAGTCAGAGGAAGAGCATGAACGTCATTTGAGGATGGTGTTGCAAGTATTAAGGGAACATCAATTGTATGCCAAATTGAGCAAGTGTTCATTTTATCAAAATCAAATTCATTATTTGGGACATATCATTTCAAAGGATGGGATAACAATGGATACAGAGAAGATAGAAGCCATTAGAGAATGGTCAGTGCCAAAGAATGTGACAGATGTTAGGTCATTCATGGGCCTTACAGGATACTATAGGAGATTCATTGAAGGATTCTCAAGGATTTCACACCCAATAACTTCCTTGCAAAGAAAGGGTGTAAAGTTTCAATGGACATTGGATTGTGAAGAGAGTTTCAACACTTGAAGAAATTATTAAAAAGTGCTCCAATACTAAGGTTTGCAGACCCAAATGAAGACTTCATTGTATGCACAAATGCATGTAAATAAGGACTTGGTGGAGTCCTCGGCCAAAATGGGTTTGTTATATGTTATGAGTCAAGGAAGTTGAAGGAGCATGAAAGACACTATGCCACTAATGATTTGGAGTTGGCAGACATAGTGCATGCCTTGAGAAAATGGATACACTACCGCATGGGATAAAGGTTTGAGCTAAGAACAGACCATAATGGTCTGAAATATTTATTTGATTAGCCAACTCTAAATGCCAGGCAAAGTAGATGGTTAGAATTTCTAAGTGAATATGAATTTGATATAAAGCATATCAGGGGGAAAGAGAACAAAGTGGTTGATGCACTCAGTAGAAGAGTGCATGAAATGCATGCTACAACCATTAGCATGTACCAATCAGATTTGAAACACAAAATTTTAGAGGCTGCAAATTTAGATTTGCATTACAAGGAATTAGTGGAAAAATTACAACAAGGTAATTTATAGCAGAAAATTGAAGAATACAAGCTAGATAATGATGAAATTCTCATCTACAGGGGCATAATTTATGTACCAAATTCTCAGGAATTGAAAAATATGATATTGAGAGAAATGCATAATGTACCTTATGCTGGGCACCCGGGTTATCAGAAAACTATTGCAGCTTTCAAGAGCCAATATTATTGGCCAGGCATGAAGAACAACGTTGCAGATTTTATTGCCAAATGTTTGGAATGTCAAAAGGTAAAGGTTGAGCATAGACACCTAGTTGGTTTGCTACATCCATTACCCATTCCTGAGTGGAAATGGGAAGTTGTAACAATGGATTTCATCACCAAACTGTCCAGAACAAACAAGCAACATGATTATATCATGGTAGTGGTGGATAAGCTTACTAAACTTGCCCATTTTATTCCAGTTAAGCTCACTCACAAGGCAACCAACATTGATGGTGTTTATATGAGGGAAATTTCTAGCTTACATGGCATACCCAAGACAATTCTGTCTAATAGATATCCAAAATTTATCTCAAATTTTTGGAAAGGATTATTTAATGGATTTGGAACAAATTTGAATTTTAGTACAACCTATCATCCAGAATCAGATGGACAAACAGAGAGGTTCAATCAAGTGATTGAAGATATGTTGACGATGTATGTGATGGATAAACCATCAAAATGGGAAGAATACATACACTTGGTAGAGTTTACTTATAACAATGGGCACCAAACATCTCTAAAGATGAGCCCATCTGAGGCACTTTATGGCAGAAAGTGCAACACACCAGTAAGCTAGGATAACCCAGCAGATAGAGCAGTGGTTGGGCCATATTTACTCTAGGAAATGGAGGAGAAAATGATAAAAATAAAACAAAATTTAAAGGCTTCCCAAGACAGGCAAGAAATCTATGTTGATAGGGCAGAACTCATAGGGAATTTAAATTGGGAGACCATGTATTCTTGAAAGTGAAATCCAACAGAAGTTCCCTGAAGTTGGGAAATTGTTCAAAGTTGGCAGCTCACTATTGTGGGACATTTGAAATCCTAGAGAGGATTGGTCCAATATCTTATATGATTGCATTTCTTGCATCTATGTCTGTTCATAATGTATTCCATGTATCATTTATCAAGAAATATATAACCGATGTTAATCACGTTATTGATTGGAATGTGATCTAGGTGGAGCAAGAAGGAACTTTCCAAGTGCATCTGGTATGCATTGTGGACTGGAAAATCAAATAGCTCTAGAATCTATTCATAGGGCTTGTAAAGGTCCAATGGACCTGGTACAATCCTGAGGACGCTACTTGGGAGCATGAGGATGCAATGCGGGCAGAATACCCACATCTTTTTTAGGAATTTTGAAAATTTTGTTGTATGTGTTTACATGATTCACTGAGGACAGTGCATAAATAAGGGGAGGGGATTGTAATATCCCTAGGCTGAACCCAATTTTAATGTAAATGAAAATGTACTTAAGTTGGTGAGTTGTTTGATATCATTTTTTGTATGCACCTTCCATGGTATAGTGCGCGTATGTACTGCGCAGCAAAATGATGAAGTGTGCACATTCCAAAATATTGCGTGCAACAACTTAGGTGCGCGCAATTTTGATGCCAGGGAGCCTTTGTGTATATGTTGTGTTTTATAGGTTGGTGAGCCAGTTTTGTGATTATTAGGTCGGAGAGCCTAGATGTTAAAGGCCAGTGTGCCTACTTTTGTATATGTCTCATCATTAATATAAAATACATCGTTGCATGTAGACCGAACACGATAAAAAGAGTATGGGGGACTAAACTCCACTAGTTTGGAAAGGGTGGGGGATAAAAGTTAAAGAAAAGTGGCTAAGCTAGGGAGCTTAAGCCAAAAAGAAATATTTTATTAAAATTTCTTAAAGTATAAAGTATGGATAATTACTTATCCTAAGTTCTAAATATGGGGACAAGTGGGCCAAAGTAGCTCCCAACATGACAAGTGTCAAGTTGGGGACATGCATACATATTGTTGGGACTTAGTTCATTTTCCATGATTCTTCCCATGATTCCTTCCATCATCAGTCATCCATTGAGACATACCATGAGCATTCACTCATGCAGTCAACTATCTTCCATACTTCATGTCATTGTAACTGAGCCTATATCCATAGCCATACCTATTTGTGTAGATGGTTAGCTTGGGAGTTGGACTGAAGAAGCGGGTTTTTAAGCCCGTGGAATATTGAAGAGGCGAGTTGTCAAGCCTGTGAGAAATTTCTCTTTGGGTGAGATAATTGTTGGCAATTGATTTCCTGAAGGTGCTAAACTATAGTTGTAGGGCTCTGAGACTTCCTGCTCGACCTGTTGTTGAAGCCTGGAAAGGAAGTGGAGCAGCCGAAGGACTATTGAGCAGAGAAGGAGCACACTTCCTGGGGTGGGACATGCATGTGGGGAATGAGGGATTGTAGGCTGTTAGTTGAGTTGGCACCTGTGACATAGTCTTTCCTGTTGTTTATGAACCATTAGCCTGGTTAGGAACCCTTTACTCGGGTGGATTTTAGTCCCAGCTCAGGGGTGACCCACTGCTGAGAGTGATGATCAGTGTGGTCTAAGGGTGGGAGGTTCATGGAAGGTATGCACGTAGTTGGTGATATTCTTCCTAAGATAAGTGTCAACTGTGTAGTAAATTTACATGTTGCATAAAGATAAGTGTCAACTGTGTTGAGAAAGTATCTGTGATGAGGACTGACTACCAGCAGTTGTTGACAGACAAGAATTATCTACTGAGGGTTGGTGAGATCTATCAGGAGGCCTTAATGGAGCAGGAGTTGGAGAGCACTCGAGGATTCTTGAGAGGCACACAGAAAACCCTTCAAGAATAAGAGTCTAGATCAGTTGAGTCTCTTGAGGAGGTTTGTCAGAGATCCACTTCATCAGTCTTAGTAGACACTCAGATATATCATTCAATCACGATGCTAGGAGATGTTGATGATCTAGCAGAGGAGCACCGGATGATGGATGACACTTCCATTCATGTTTTGAGAGCAGTTGACCTCTATGTAGAGGTTGATCCAGCAGTATGCCCAAGATCTATGACGCAACATGAGTCTGCAGGAGATGACATGGGTAGGTTGGAGCATACAGTGAGGAGTGCTAGCCCACAGAGACATGCTGAGTTGTATGATGAGATTCAGAGGGGTATAGTGCCTTGAAAGGAGGAGACGCACTTAGGGGAGTATGCGGATGTCACTCATTCACAGCAGCACATAGTTGTGGGGGATCACCTTCACCGTTTTAGCAGTTGCATGGGTGATGGGAGATGGAGATTGGTTTACCAGCAGTTGGAGGAGTTACTTTTGGTTGTGCCTGATGATTGGAGTTTAGTGATGACCACAGGAGAGCATCTATCATGGATACCAATGGATGAGATTTTGGTCGAGTCCTTGGGATTGATCGGGGCAGGTGGTATTTTTCATCTCTACAGTTAGCCAAAGATATCTCTATTATCCTTTTCTGACACATTTATCATTGACAGCAGCATGAGGAGGATAGTAGATGAGCATAGAGGGCTTCTGACAATGATTAGTCTCACACAGGAGCAGTTAGATGAGATTGGAAGTGATAAACT
The DNA here is from genome assembly GCA_009831015.1 of Picea engelmannii. Taxonomy (NCBI): domain Eukaryota; kingdom Viridiplantae; phylum Streptophyta; class Pinopsida; order Pinales; family Pinaceae; genus Picea; species Picea engelmannii. The sequence goes on along the minus strand of ML792413.1, from coordinate 13,503 downwards.
TCCAAATTTGCCATGGGACCCGGGAGTCCAGTTTGTTAGCACGATGTTCATGTTGACCCAGGTTGTACCACAGAGCCACACACTCCACCTTGGATTGGTTTGGAGTGGGTCTGCGGGTACATGTCCTATGGGGCAAGACCTTTTCTTCTGCTTGATCATCATGACAGTGCATGGAGATGTTTGGACAGGTACTTCTTCTACAGAGATACCCTTACAGATACAGTGTCTAGACAGCAGGTCCAGTGGTCACAGGTATTTCAGCTTGAGGATCCAGGAGAGGAGGATCCAGTGTATATGCAGGGGGCAGACAGTCATGGTCAAAGTAGCGCAGTGTCAGCATGAGGATCTTTGACAGAGGTTAGCATGGGACCTAGGGATTGCAGTATTGGGCATTGCACAGATTCACAGGAGAGAGTGGACCATTGTAGGGGAAAGTTATTCTAACTTTCCATTGAGCTTCAGTGTTGAGTGGAGCGCACCGCTTGCGGGTATCTCACGGAGGTCTTGCAGTACCTCATTCTGGCATTAGCATGTGCATTTGATGGAGGCCGTGTGGATCTTGGTAGATATTGGGAGGATGGACTCATTCCGAGATGAGTTCATGTGTCATATGCAGTAGGTTCACAGGGTTGATATCTTTCAGGACTATGCGTCACAGAGTATTGCAGTTCACTTCCTGATATGGGATCCAGGGGGTAGAGTGTACTATTGTTCGTCTTTGGATGGGTTCTACTATGTATCCCACAAGTGGACATGGGATCCTGGCATTATACTTGAGGGGATTCGGTTATTTCTTGAGGACAAGCAATTTTCTAGCAGGGAGGACTGTAATGTCCCCACTTTGGGACATCATCACAGGGCAGAGACTTATGATGACCAGAGTAGCCAGATGGATGTTATAGCGAGTACAGGGGTATTTGAGAGGAATTTTGGGGTCCAATTGGCATTCATAATCATATTCCATCATTATGATCCATTCCACATAGGTTGTCTTTGGTTTCATTCAATTCCGACGATTTCCATGATTTTGACTATTTTGAGCTATAAGTTAATTAAAATCACTGAAGAGGTCATTTTGGGCACATTACTTGGAGGAACCTCTCAATGTAGTAGCTCATTGGAATTGGGAGGAGAAAAACTAAAGGATGGGATGGCTAGAAGTGACTTTCAGTGTCTAGGGAAGCCACAAGGAGAGATAAGGAGATTTTCAGAGGTAAAAAGGTTAATTAATTAATTAAAGTGATTTAATTAATTAATTAATTATTAATAAAATGAAAGTCACTTTGGAGGGACAAGGTGAGACAAAAAGTATAAAAGGAAGGCAAGGGCCTCTNNTCATCATTCATGTATGATCTTATTTTGATTTCTGGCTTCTAGCTAGTGAGCCCAATATTGGGGGTTTTGAGGGTTTTGACATAACAAACCCTAGAGGATGATTCGGTGGTGAAAGATTCCACCTATATTGTCCCAAGCTTGGTATCGGAGATGTAATACTCTCCCACACCATTCTAGTTCCATATCTACTCAGTTGCAGGAGGATTCTACATCAGTTTCATGTGCAGATAGAGAGAGGGTGCACCAGTTTAGGGATTCCAGCAAGAGGGGTGCACCATCTTTGGAGAGAGATTCGTTGTAGAATATTGGCAGGTTCGTTGAGGATTCTATCACTTGGGTTTTCATTGCAGGGCCTTGGACATCAGATCTAGTGCTTTCTGAGATAGTTTTATGGCTCAGATTATTTCTTGAGCAGTGAGGCGAATTGAAGAGAAGGAGGGCGTTTTTGAGATCCAGATCTAGTCCATTTGGGGGGGTTACACTTCAGATCTGACCCTGAGACTTTACCTAGTGACTTGGAGTGTCCCAATCTATATTTATGGAGAGTTTTAGAGAATTTGGAGGCCTCCTTCAGTAGGGTTGAATTATCTAGGGTTTCAATCATCTAGTGGGGAGCACCATTCAGTGGGGGATTTCAGATCTACAGAGATTGAGAGGGATCTTGGAGATTCGGTCACCTGGGTTGTTCTTACCATCACCCGATTCGGTCACCTGGAGATTGTGATTGGACACTTTTGGCAATAGGGCCGAGTTATTGAGGGTTTCAACCTTCTATTGGAGTGTGGCATTCTTCAGCTGGAGAGTTTGGCATTCAGATCTGTTTGTATTGATCTTCATTTCTTATTCAGCCTTTGGAGGCATATTTTGTATTAGCATGAGCATTTTGTAGCAGCTCTTATCTATTGTCTATCTTCTTGGCCATCTGTTGAGCATTCCAGATCGACATCTTCATTGTAGCAGATTTCTCTATTTTATGAATAAAGAAGAATTGAGATGTTTTGGCTTGTCTATCTTATTGCATATGGTTGAGGTATGTTCCATGGTTATCTCTTTCTGTTATTTGCTACATACACACATATAAACACATCTAAAAGGTAGACCAGCAAAGTGTTTGACGAAATACCTCACTCAGAAAAAAGTTTTAAAAAGACACCAAAACAGTGATGATCCTTGCATAATGGCTTGGGATCGTTACAGAAACACTTCACAGGATTGTTTGAATTGTAGGTATTTCCATTGAGCTCTATGTGAATGCTTGGTGTATTTATAAATTTATTTCTCAAACTTCTTCAAACAATCTATCACATAGATTTTATCCACTTTCAAATCAATCCTTTTGGAAACAACATTTGAAGAACTTGTAGTAGTGTTATTGATATATTCATGTCTCTTCCAATTGACTGTTATATCAGACAAAGAGTTATCATTCATATTAATAGGATACTTGGATTGAAATAAAATTAGATTTCCACAAAGATCACATTTTTTTCACCAACACATTTGTTTTTGGTAAAATAATTCTTCACCTTCTCTTTCACATAGAATTTGGGATATAAAACCACGGATTGTGGAAGGAGGTGAACTTGCCCATAAATTTTTACCAAAATCAAGAAAATTATTGTAATATAACTCAAATTCCACATGATAATGAAAACAACAAGTGTCATGAATAATGTTGTGACTAACAAACCATGGTTTTTGTTGCACAAATGTATTGATGTACATTTTAACTTCTTCGTGCTTTTTTTTGAATTTGTTGAACAATTTTGTTTGTGTCATGGGAAATATATGTTTTGCATGTTCTTTATATTCACCCCGTGTTATTATTCATCATAACACATTCCTTATATGTGGTGAAAAATGTGATTTTGTCAACCAATAATTACAGACCAATTCTTTAACATTTTCTGCAAGTCCATCTTTGTAGGGTTGTCTAGAAATAATTGTCCAACAATTAAGTTCATCATTTGCATCTATTTTCAATCGAAATTGTCAATGTTTGTACAATTGTTTTCTTAAGGTTCCCATTGTCATGAAATCTAGGACACTTCCACACTAATCCTAGAAGAAGAGAAGAAGGAATTAATCAAGAAAGCAAATGACACAAGAAATCACATAGTACACCGTGATTTTACCTTGGAAACCCTTAACTGGGAAAACTGACATTCCTTTGAGTGTTCTTCTCTCTTTTTGTATTATTAATTAAGAATAAAAGGTTACATGTCTAACCTTGGTCCACACCTAATACAAAATCGACATCATACCCTCTTGCAAAGGAAAGAACAACCCTATAGCCAAATCGATTTACATATGCATGACCATCAACCTATACTTAGAGAATCATTAACCTACAAAAGTGCATTCTATGATCACCTACAACAACATACTTTAAGGCCTTACAACACACCTATTTATAGGATTTATAACAGGAAAAAATATAAATGTTGGTGCCAAAAAATGGTTACAGATCCATGCATATAATTGGCTAAAAATCCCACAAATCCCAGGATTATGTTACAGTCGACTCCAAGTCGGGTTTACCAGTCGACTACCAGTTGGCCTTCATTCAGTCTCTAGTGAGTCGTTTCACGCACACACTTTGACCTTTTGTTGGTTTACTTGTTGTCGATATCTTTGACTTCGACTTTACCCTGTCGACTCCCTCAACCTTCACTTGTTGTCGATCTACCTCAACTTCAACCTGTTATCGATGTTTTCGATCTACCTCAACTTCGATCATCAATCGATTCACCTCAACTAGAATTTCACTGCAAAGAATATAACAACCCAACATTCTCCCACTTGTTTTCTTCTTTGTTGAAACAGGAGATTCTTAAAATTTCTCTCACAGACCCAGAGCAACAATGCCCATTTCCTCTCTACACCAAGAGAACTTCATAGCACTCATAGACTTGGTCAATGAGTCTGTTATGTTTTCCAATGTGTCTACTTTCTCTAGTAGCACCTTGTTACTTTCCACCATGTCTCTTATGAACTGGTATTGTACATCAATGTGCTTAGTATTTGAATGATAAGCAGGGTTCCTTTCCAGAAATATTGTTCTTTGACTGTCGCAACTTACCTTCATAGCTCTCTTCACAAACTTGATTCCTGAACACAATGTTTGAAGTCATATCGCTTATTTTCTTCTAGAAGTGTCCGTCGTGTATTCATATTCTGTTGTCGACAAGGCTACAATTTCCTGTCACTTACTCATCCAACTTATTTCTCCACTAGACATCTTGAAGACATATATGTTGGTTGACCTCCATTGATCCAGATCTCCAGCCCAGTCAGTGTCAACAAAGCCATGTACATTTAATTTACCACTGTCACCTCTAGGTCTTCCTTGGTATCATGTCACATAGTCCTTTGTGACACACAAATACCTGAATACTCTCTTGACAGTTTTCTATCGCTCCTTTCCAGGTGTTGACATGTACCTTCTCAACACTCCCACTACATGGGAAATGTCTAGTCGAGTGTAGACCATCAAATACTTTAGACTACCAACAAAACTTGCATAGGGAACACATGCCATGTCCTATATCTCTTCCTATATCTTTGGGAATTGTTCAAGAGTAAGCCTTACTCCCATTGGAATTGTCAACTTCACCAGTTTGTAATACTGCATGTTGAATCGTTTCATAACTATTTCAATATATTTCGTTTGGTTCAACCAAATATTTCTAGTGGCTCAATCTCTCTTAATCTCCATCCCCAGAATAAAGTTAGTTGCACCGAGATCCTTCATGTCAAACTTGGAGGATAGATGCTTCTTCACCTCCTTTATTGCGTCCATGTTGTTTCCAATCAACATGTCATCGACATACAAAGCTACATATATGAAACACCCACCTTCTTCCTTGGAATATATGTAGTGTTCAACTTTGATTCTCACAAATCCCAAACTAAGGATGTAAGTGTCAAACTTATGGTACCACATCCTTGGCAATTTCTTTAGACCATAAAGGGATCTTTTGAGTTTTCACACCAACTCTTGCTTTCCCTTTACTACAAATCCTTTAAGATGCTTCATGTAGATTTCTTCTTCCAGGTCCCCATGTAGGAACATTTTCTTCACATCCATATGTTCTATCTCCATATTGAATGTTGTAGCTAGAGACATTAGTCCTCTAATGGAATTTAGTTTTGTAATAGTGGAAAAAATCTCATCGAAGTCGACTCCCTCGACTTGGGAATATCATTGTGCTACCAGTCAATATTTGAACTTCTCAACTTGTCCTGCAACATTCATCTTCTTCCTGAACACCCACTTTTTACTGACGAGATTTCTTAGACTAGGTAAATTGACTAAATCCCATGTCTCATTCTTTTACAAGGATTCCTTCTCTTTGACCATGGAATGCTTCCAGAGTTTACCCTCTGTCAAGTCAACTGCCTCACCGACTGACTTGGGCTCATAGTCAATGGAAGTTAACACGAATGCAAAATGAAATTTGGGTGGACTGTACCTTTCAACTAGTTTTCTTATTATTTCTGACCTCCTTACCACCAGAGTCAGTTGTTCCACCTCTTCCTTAGATTCAATCGACTCATATGAATCATCTTATTTTTTCCTCAGTTCAAACCACATCGTATCGAGATTATTCTTGGTCTGAATAGAGGGCTCAAATTTACCTCCAACTTCTCTGAATACCACATCTCGACTGTACACTTTTCTCCTTGATGTAGGGTCCTAGAGATTATATCCTTTCATCCCTTCTTTGTATCTAATGAAAATACATGTGACTGCCTTCTTGTCCATCTTTCTCCTCCTTTCCTTGGGAACATGCACAAATGCATCATAGCCAAACACTTTGAGATGTGCCACCAAAGGCTTCTTACTTGACCATACCTCATTTGGAGTCATGTCGACTAGCGTCGATGAAGGAGACATATTCACCAGATATATTGCAGTCTCGAATGCCTTCGCCCGAAATTCTTGTGTGAGCCCAACACCACTAAGCATGCTCCTTGCCTTATCTATCAACGTTTTTTTCATTCTCTCAAAAAGTCCATTTCGTTGTGGGGTATATGGTGTTACACATCAAAATTACTCACTTTGATAGTGTCGCAAGTGTCATCATTACAAGTGTCGCAAGTGTCGCATTTTGCTCACAAGGTCGCAAGTGTCGTATGTTGCTCACAAGTGTCGCAAGTGTCAAGCAAAGCATATTTCCATGATGCCTATGTCGTGCCTATAACGACATAAGAAGGACACTTGAAACACCTCAAACATTTGATTTGGAAGAGGAGAAATGAGTCAACAGGCTTGCAAACCTTTTGCCATCTGAAAACACCTCAAAAACTGAGTTTTTGGAGGGAAGCACTCCCCCTTACACTATCTCGGAGCGTCGACACTCCCCCTTACACTGTCGGGGAGCGTTATAACGCTCCCCTGGCCCTTTTGAGGGAGTGCTATAGATTTTGGAGCGCTGGCACTTCCCTTAACCTTTTCAGGGAGCGCTACAATGCTCTAATGGCCCTTTTGAGGGAGCGCTACCTATTCAGGGCAGTTGTTAAGATGTTGAGATGAATGGGGGAAGCATCTTTTCATTCTTGGAAGGAGTTGGATTTGAATCCCTAGTCCAGCCATGATCTTAGGGCAGATCCTCAACTGAAGGAGGAAAATCCTCAACTTCCCCAAGGATATCTCAAGTGGTTAGAGCCTCTCCAAGGATATATAAGCAAGCTTTCTAATGGTGAAAGAGAGAATGGAAATGGAGAATCACACCAAACTTATGATCTCATAAGTGGTGCTGGAGCTGATTTGGGGGAAGAACTGAAGTTATGAAACTTATGATCTTGGAGGAAACTTACAGCCAGCCAAAGGAGAGTGATCAGTGAAGCTATTGTTATCCAGGTGGTGGAGCTTTCAGGAAAGGGTTAGACGAAGAGGACTTGACGAAGTTGTCGCATTCGCATCTACGATTGTAAGTATTGCTATCGTTATTCTCATCAATATGACACGCTTGGCCTGTTTCTTTCTAGTTTGTGTCTAATGTCACATGAACTTATCATTTATTGATAGATCTATTTTCGAGCTAATATCAATAGAGTAGGAAGCGGTTGTATCTTGTTTTTTCCATAGGATCCAGCGAGAAGCAAAGGATCGAAGCGCAACCAGGAGCGTGCAGGGACAAACGTCGATAAAATGTACCTTTGTCATCCTTCCTTCTCATGTGTTAGTTTAGATGGATTTGAAAAGAATTCAGTGTCCATGTTAAGCATTTTCTGTCTAGAGTTAAGGTCAAGCTCTAGAGGTGATCTACCTGTCCACAGGGAGATTTTCCTACAACATATGGTGTGTTATTTTGGCATGCTATGCCACACTACTTACAAAACTGATCAAATTCCTTTCCACATAATTCACCACCATTGTTAGTCCTTAACACTTTAATCCTTTTCTCTGTCCTGTTTTCCACAAGATCTTTAAACTCCTTAAATCTCTCGAAAACCTTTGATTTCTTCCTCAGGAAATATATCCATGTCTTCCTGGAAAAATAATTTATGAAGGAGACATAATATAGGGATCCACCAAGTGAAGGCACTGTAACCGGGCCAAACACATCACTATGCACCAGTTCTAGAATATCATTTTCCATTGTCGCTCCATATGGGAACCTCACCCAATTGTTTTTCCCATATATGCAATGTTCACAAAAGTCAACTTCTAAACCACGTTCAGAAAAACCTTTGACCATACCTTTTCTTTTCATAGCTCGAAGTCATTTTTCTCCAATGTTTCCCATCCTCTCATGTCGTAACATGGTTGGGTCAAGTTAATCATGTCTTATCGAGTCGGTTTGAATCAATTTGGCTAGATTCAAGTCAAGTTATGTCAACATCAAGTTGAGTCAAGTCACAGTCGAGTCAATTTCAGGAGCTACGATTTTGTTGCATCCAGTCAAGTGGACATTCCCTAATAGCTTGTACATGGTACCAATCCGAACTCCTCTCATTAATACCATTGAACCTATGAACATATTGCACGAATCCTTCTGAAATGGAGTATGCACACCTGGATCACTCATCTTGTTGATAGATATAAGGTTTCTTTCCAAACCCGCAATGTGTAGCACACCTGGAAGGGTTCTTTTCCTCCCATCCTATAGTGTCAGTTAGACTCTTCCCCATCTGACAATTCTGGTTGTCGAGTCATCCTCCAAGAACACATCACTCACATCCTATTTTTTATATTCATAGAACCATTATTTATGTGGTTTCATATGATAGGATGCTCCTGATTCGATCAACCAAACATCTTGATCTGACTGTGTATTGATCGACACCAGGTACACATCACCTCCCTTTTCCAAGGTCGTCTTTCTCTCAGTCGACTTCTTCTCGTTGGATCTAGCACTGACTTTTGTTGCGTTCGACTTATAGTCCTTTTAATAATTCCCAACTTTGCTACATTTCCATCATATTCGCATTGACTGAACTAGGGATTTAGATATACCCTTTGAGTTAAACTTTCTGCCGGAGAATATTCCTTTATCTTTGTCTACCGTTCAACCTCTCATTACCAAAGCATCTTTGGTCGATCCTTCCATGTTCTTTCTTCTCATTTCTTCTGACAACATATAAGGAACCACGTCCTCTAGCGCTAGTGTGGTTGTATTACTCCCAATATCCATGGCCAAGCTATCCCAGGAGTCTGGAAAAGAACATAATAGGCTAATACACTTCTCCTCATCAGTGATATTTATATCCACAAACAATAACTGGATTAACACTGTGTTAAACACATTTAAATTCTCAATCATCGAACTTCCATCACTCATCCTCAGAATATATAGTTTCTCTTTTAGAAACAACATATTTACCAGAGATTTCGACTGGTATAATCTTCCCAACTTGTCCCATAATTTCTTGGCTGAATATTCACCCGAGACATTCAACAACACCGAATCACATTTCTTTCTTTTCTTTCAAGTTTCTCCCATTCTTCCATCGCCATGCCTGTTGGCTGGGTACCTCAATAGACCGTTGTCCATTGTTCTCAATCTACAAGAAGATATTCCATTTTAAGCTTCCAAAGCTAAAAATTATGGCCATTGAATCTTTTTGTCTCTATTTTGGAACAACTCGCCATTCTTTACTGCGATCTTTAAAACAATTTATGACTTACGACTCTTACTGTACCTAGGGTTTAGTTCTTAGATTCAAGATTTGCATATCAATATATGATATAACTCACTTCTCAGGGCATACCTAAGATTTGATACTACATGTCAGGAAATGCAAGATGCTTCCACACTAATCCTAGTAGAAGAGAAAAATAATTTAATCAAGAAAGAAAATGACACAAGAAATCACACAGTACACCGAGATTTTACCCTGGAAATCCTTAATTGGGAAAACCAACATTCCTTTGAGATTTTTTCTCTCTTGTTGTCTTATTCATTCAGAATAAAAGGTTACATGTCTAACCTTGGTCCAAACCTAAGACACAATTGACATCACACCCTCTTGCATGGGCAAGAACAACCCTCTAGCCAAATTGGCTTACATATGCATGAACAACAACCTATACTTACACATGCATTAACCTACAAAGGTGAATTTTATGATCACCTACAACATCATCATTTATGACCTTACAACACACCTCTTTATAGGCTTTACAACATGCAAAACTCTAAGGATTGGTGGTCAAAAATGGTTACAGATCCATGCATATCATTGGCCAAAAATACCACAAATCTCGATATTCTGTTATAGTCGACTCCAAGTTGGGTTTACCGGTCAACCTTCATTTAGTCTCTAGTCGGTCGTCTCACGCCGACACTTTGACCTCTTGTTGGTTGAGTTGTCGTCGATATCTTCAACTTCGATTTTACCCGTTTGACTCCCTCAACCTTCACTTATTGTTAATCTACCTCAAATTTGACCTATTGTCGATGTTGTCGATCTACCTCGACTTCGACCATTAGTTGATTCACCTCGACTAGACTTTCACTACAAAGAATATAACAACCGAACACCCATCGCTTTTGCCATGTGTTGTGTCAAATGATCTTTTATATTGCTAGATGGAACAAGTGTTGTTTGTATTACTCTATGTGCAACACTGACATCTTTTTTTTCGAGATTTTCCAAAATATTTTAATGTGCTAGTTATATTCTCAAAGACATTATGTTTCACCTTTGTATCTTTTGTCAACTTTTGAATACCCAATAATGATCTAGCTTCTTTTAATTTTTTCGAACTTATTAGACCTCTCAAAAGTTGATCTTGTTTTGTTATGGATTCATCTTTGGAAAAAGTATTATAGATATTCTTAACACGATATCTTATAATATGGTCAGGTTTTTTCTCCCCAAATTTGTAAGTATCAACATTTTTTAACATCTCATCATCAATGTTGATATCTCATGCATATTTCAATTTAACTTATATTAAAAAACTAAACGAGATCATAAATTAATTAAACTCTAAAAGTGTTTGAATCTTGTATTATCTAAATTTATGTACATACTTGTATTTGATTAGATTTATGCTTCAATTTCGGTTTCAATGACTTCATCGATGTTATGCAACAAATCTATTTTTATTTTTTGAAAAATATTAAATTCAAATTACAATCAATTATATTAAAAAATAATTTAAATTTGAATTATAAACTTAATCTAGACAATATGTATGCATAGTTGGTTGGACTTCTTCTCGTTGAGAATCAGGATGCAAATTTCTATTTACATCATCATTATTTCTTCCTTCAATATTTTCACATTCTCGTTTCTTTCTCCAATAATGCTCTTTTGATTGATCATTATGACGAGTTTCATCTCGAGTGCGATCATATTTTCTCTTGTGCAAAATTTTGTTGACCATGATTATTCATCATGTAAAGGTTTTTAAAAAATTCAACATTTTATAACATGAAATAAAATTTCAAACCTAAGAGGAAAATACTTGTTTGAAGGGGAGGGGCATGGTAAGCCCTAGAAAAAACCTCATGTTAAGTATATAACCCCTTATTAAGCCATATATATTGAATTATTACATTTCTAGTGTTATATGTGTATGTAGGATAGAACCCTTCATTGTACCCTTTCATTATAACAGTATCATTTGTCTCCTATATATATACCAAGGAGACCTAATCTTAAGGACATCTCATCTTATCTTATAAAATAAATTTATTGTAAAAAAAGATTTTCCCCTTAAAATAGAGTGTATTCATTAATATTTTATCATTTTTAAAGCATCATACTACTAAGCCAAAGTTGACACCAATCCTCACTCTCATCATATTCCCAATCCTCCATATAAATCACCAACCTATTAATGGAAAAACTAAAACTATTGCCTTCCACATTATAGAGGCATTTTGGATTAATGGAAAAACTAAAACTATTGCCTTCCACATTATAGAGGCATTTTGGTTTTTTTATTTGAATTCCTAATCCAATCTTCCTCAAAGTCAAACTCTATATATTTTTGGACTATTCATTAATAATTGAATATTTTATATAATTGACATCAATAATTAACAATTATTAATCTTAATTAAATAATTTTAAAATAAAAGACAACTTTATTCAATAAATATTCAATTATTCTTTTATAAAAATATATTTAAAACTTTATTCAATAAATATACAATTACTCTTTTTATAAAAATATATTTAAAACTAAAATATTTATTTTAGTTCTTTATTTAATGAGTAAAGAAAATATCAATAATTCGCCTACCTCTTGTTATGATTAAAGCGACCCTTAGATGGAATTGAAAGCTTTAGATTTGGTTTAGTCAAATTTATTCTATCGCTCTCTCATACCGATACGTTTCAATGATTCACATTTTGCATCTTCTATCTTTTTCATAAATCCAAATTTCGAGAATCGATTTGTATGTTTTTACTTTATTGTAATGATTTTTTTTCAAAAGAAAGGGACAATCTACCATCTCGAATTGTCCAACCATTCTAATGGCCTTGTTTTGGGGTTAAAAAATTATTGCCTCAATATTAAATACATCACCTCTAGTTAACCCCACACATTATTGTTAATTTATATACATTCTTTTGGTTTAACTATAAATATATGATTGTTATTTTATATTAATTATAAACACGACTGCTATTATTTTATATTGGTTGGGACCCATGAGGTTGATTTATGACAAAATATAACCCCACACATTATTGTTAATTTATATACATTATTTTGGTTTAACTATAAATATATGATTGTTATTTTATATTAATTATAAACATGATTGCTATTATTTTATATTGGTTGTGACCCATGAGGTTTGATTTATGACAAAATTATATAAGTTTCAAAATAATATGATCTTTATGTTAATGTAAGTCTTCATTCATAGTATAGAGGTTACTAGTAAACTTGTTACTAACATAATGTTTGATTATTTTTGGGATGAGTATGTATGCTAGTACAATGTTTCTTTCCTTTTCTATGGGATATGTTGTGTGAGCGTGTGTGATAATAAATATGAATATCAATATTTGGATATATTGTGTTTAGCATTTTGAAATATTTTCTAAGACTTTAAAATCTCCTCTCTCTTTGTGTGCTATCCCAACTTACCTTCATCATTATACCAATGAGAATTTTCATAGAGTCATTGGCCCTTTGACTAACATAATGGTTGATTTATTGTAGAATGAATATGTGTGATTGTTTGGGCTCCCCCTCCTCCTTAATGGAATGCAATCCCAACATATCATAATCCTCATCCAATACAAATGTCTATAGAGATAGTGTCCTTTTCTAGTAACATAATGATTGATTGGTTGCAGGATGAATATGCATGGTTGCTTGGTCTCCTTCTCCTCCTCTATGGGATGTTGTGTGTGTGTGTGTGTGTGTGTGTGTGTGTGAGAGAGAGAGAGAGAGAGAGAGAGAGAGAGGGAGGGAGAGAATAATAAACATGATATAATTAGATGGATATGTCATGTTTGGTGGCTTGGAATAATTTTTGTGAATTCAAAAGCTCCTCTCTTTTTGTATTATCCCACATTGGTGTAGAGGTATGGTCCATGACCACATATAAGACCCAACATACCATGATTTTTGTACTAATGGGGGTTTCCATAGAGGTAATGACTCTCATAATAACACAATGGTTGATTGGTCACAAGATTAATATAAATGTTTGCTTAGTCTTCCCCTTCTCCTCCGTGGGGCAT
>ML792412.1:219475-233973 GCA_009831015.1 Picea engelmannii | reverse complement strand
ATGGTGGGAGATATGGAGTTATAGAGGGATAGAGGAGAGAGGGGAAAGAGGGGAAGGGAGAGAGAGGAGGGGGGAAAGAGGGAAGGAAAGAGAAAGTGGGAGAGGGAGAGGGAAAGTAGGGGAGGGAGGGGAAGAGAGGGAGAGAGGGTGGAGAAAGAGAGAGAGGGAGGGAGAAAAATGGAATTTGGAATAGTAGCACACACTAGAACACATGTGTGTTCCTAGAACATGACATGTTCCTAGAATGCATGTGCATTCTTGGAGTGCATGTGCATTCTTTTCATTTAAATTTTTTTTCGGGCGGGAATGAAAACTCTAGTGTAAGTGTTTTTCAAGTTGGTTTCCTAGGATTTAGGTTCGGGATGACAAATCTAGTGGTTTGGTCTGAAAATACATTAAAACCTCCATTTTTTATAAATACCTCTCAATATCTGTATTTTTTATGCTATTTTTCTATAAGATAATTTGTTTTCGATGAAACTACAAACATGTATAGAGTTGACTATATATTAAAAAAAAATATTGTTTACCATTTTTAAGATATTTTTGTCTTAAGATATATTAGAATCCTAAAATGCATACCTCTTTTAATTCAACTATAATTTTTCTTATCATCTTAACCATTTTTTAAAATAAGTTATAAAATGTTTGATAATGTTAAGACACTCATAGCCTACACTAACACAATGCAAGGCATTGTAATTTCTATGATATAATGACTTTCATAATTTTTTAAAAATAAAAAATTAATATTATAAATTTTGAAAAATTACCCCGCACTATAATAATGGGTTCTCTACAATTATGCGATTTTTTTTAAAGGAAATTCCATTGTTAAGATACTCAAAACCTGTACTAACAAAACCATATACATTGTATTTTTCTTGAAAATTAACATACCATTGTTATAAAAACTCAAATTTCATATATTATTCCAAGTTCTATAAATAAAAATTATATATTCGAAAACTTAATTCAATTTACTACATTTCATCTTTTTAAACGATATTCAAATTCATTGTAAAAGTACCTTGAATAATCCCTCCAAGTTAAGAGATTGTTGTTTTTCCATTTTTTCATTTCCACTAACATGTCATCAAAGACCATCATTAACTTACACCCACCCATACACATAAGTTATTATGAGTATAGAAGAAAATACATGCAAGTGCATATATTGTATAATTCATATTATGACCATAATTTTTGCACCCACCCATACACATAAATTATTATGAGTATAGAAGAAAATAGATGCAAATACATATATTGTATAAGTCATATTATGACCTTAATTTTAAATTTTACATTCAAGATATTAAAAATAAATTAGAAAAATATGTAAAAATAATCATACTAAGTTGTAAAATAACATATAAAGTTTATATTCATATATTTGAATTCCCTACAGTGTGCCTAGCCAAATATTGCTATCATGCACCTCTTGAGGGTAAGCAACACTACGTTGTTTCTCACTTGGATTCTTTGTAACACCGATGATACTTCATCTGGACTATGCCTCTTCACCTAGAGCATACCCATACTTCGTTCTAGGCTACTCGTGAGTCACACTCCTACTCTAGTGTGACTCTTGTATACTTAGATAATTGTTGACAGTGTAACACTTAGTCATATATAAGAATACATCCATGAAATTAATAGAACACTTGTGAAACAAACAAGAGAAACATAGATATAGTGCAGGCTACAAAAACCATGCCTAAAAACTGACTAAGTCTTATTATTGAAAAATTGTTATAATGTGAGCACTACTCGATCAATTTACAACTTGGGTAGAGTCACACAACTCACCTCACCCCACCAAGACACCCTTACGCATATTTTGCAAACCAATATGTGTTTGTTGTAACATCTTTTGTAACTTCTACAAAGCACCCCAAATGTGCATCCACCATAGACTCACAATCTCTTCTTTGTTGCAAGAATTCACACAGACTTGTGGTTATGTCCCCTAGCATGCCTCCTCATACTTGCAACAATACTTCCCCCAAACTCAGTCCAAAATAAGTTTTCCCCAACTATGCCCATAGAATCACCTCAATATAGCACAAGTCCTTCCATGTGACATCCCCCAAAATAAAATATTTTGGAAATTTAAATTTATGGGAAATTATTCCGTTTTTGGTAAATTCGAATTTGGAAATTTTTTTCCATTTATGGAAATTTCGAATTTCGAATTTTTTAATTGTAATAAATTATTATGACTGTTGGGAAGAGCTCTGATTTGACCCAACTAACTATTTGACAATGATACTTGTTTACAAACATAATATTTTATATTGATTGCAGGATGACAAATGGAGCAACCATGTTATAAGTAGCTGACCATGACTCCATGAGTGGAGAACATGTTGGAACTACCCCTGGGCTGATTTGTACAAGTGGAAAATTAGTGATTTGACCATTGGCAGCCCCTAAAAATCAGGGATTTAGGAAGCTGCGAAAATTCCTGAGGAAGGGAAAAGACCTAGGCACATTACAAATAAGCACATGTGAGGAGGCAGGATGCTGCGAAGTATGCTAGGGAAAGAGTCTATTTTTTTTCCTTTTTCACTTGTTGTTATGAACATTGGAAGGGTGTGAGGCAAGGGGAAAAGTGATTGAATTTAAGGACAATGTTGTTGAGGGATTTCCAAGTTCACCCTTATGGACTCATGGTTAGGCTAGGGGGTGAATCGGTCAAGTAATCATGGCTGCTCGGTTCTACAGTTGGGAGGAATGTGGCTGTTCCCTTTGTTTTATCCGCAAGTTTAGTTTAGATATGTTACTCTAAACTCTATCTATCTAAATGATTTTATATTGGATGTACTGTACATATTATAGCTAAACAGAAATGAGTTCTAGTATCTGTTTTAATGATTTTATGATTGTTGTACGTCTTTTTCTATACCTAAATATTTAGTATTCTACCTCTGTTGGATGAATTGGTTATTGATATAGTGGGATCCTTAAAGCTGGTATGCAAGCAATAACCTAGACAAAGGTTGTTCGAATTCGGGAATAATATAGTCCTCTTAATTATCGAATAGTTACACATAAATTCTGGAATCATCCCTTAAGGAATCCTCTACTATGGAATTTAGAACCTGTATGTAAATAAAACATATGATATCATCATCGAATTCAGTAAATAGACTGTAGGATTTAAATGTGGAATTATTTCCGGAAATCAAATTTTAAACAAAATCGAATATGTATCAATGAACGAACAGAGCTATTATATGCATATGTATATTTAAAACTTTAAACAGAATCGAATATGTATCAATGAACAAACATAGCTATTATATGCATCTGTTTATTTCAAACTTTAAACATAATAGAATATGTATCCATGAATGAACAGAGCTATTATATGCATATGTATATTTCAAACTTTAAACATAATCGAATATGTATCAATGAACGAACAGAGCTATTATATGCATATGTATATTTCAAAATTTAAACAAAATCGAATATGTATCCATGAACGAACAGAGCTATTATATGCATATGTATATTTCATTCTGTAATTTAATTCAAAAAAATAAAACATAACTCACATATATAGTCTAGAACGATGAAGCATATGGGAATGAACATAATCCAGGGAGTAAGACTACCCTAAACTAGACGATATAATCATGCTAGGATCATACTACAGGAAAGTGAATCAATGATTTCACCGATACATCATCTACGTTTGACACCTTTTACACATGTTGTGCGCAGAGAGAGAACAAGAATTTAAGGCTGTGGCATTACCATTTAGAACATCTATCAAACCATTTCTTCATATTTTTACATAAAATATTTCAAAAGAATTTCAGAGTAATGCAATCAATTCAGAGGATACAATCTATCGAAAGGACAAGATTTCTACAAAAATAAACGTAGATATTTGGAGCGTGAAACCCCGCCTCCGAACGATCCCCTTTGGGGTAAAATTTCAAATAAAAAGTTTCGATAATGAGAGACTATCCATACATACATCAACAAAGTCCAGTAATGATGGCTATTATAACTGTTTAAAGATTTCCGAATACCTTTAAATTACAGAAGTAATGTACAGAACGCCGAGGATAAGTTTTTTTCCAAATAGAAAATGATGTCCCTACATTACTAAGCTTAACATGTATAAGAGTTACCCAAACAAGTAAACTTAGAGTTGTCTCGCCATTTCTAGTATTTGGGTTATCAGTCTTCTCCTACATCAAACTCGACTATATATATATATATCCTTAAATGGATCTTTAACAAAAAAACAAAACGGGATTTAACCCCTCAAATATCTGGCATAGGAAATCGGTGCATAATTGATGTTACTTCTAACAACAGAAAGCTACGAACAGAATCATGACCTCCATGCTTGATTTAAGAAGCGAGTTGAGAGCCACATTTGTTATGGAACCTGAGTACCTTTTTCATGTTGAGAAGAGGCCGGTACCTGCGCTGAGAAGTGGGCATCCTTGCATTCGGCCATCACAGGAAAATTTTAGTAAAGTATAGAATTAAACTTTAAATTGTAAAATCAAATGTATAGTTTGATTACCACAGTGAGGTCGAACTACTTAACTTAAGGGCTGAAAACACCGCGGCCTCCAGTTGTCGTGCCTGGATTTGTAATGTGACCCTAGCTGAGGGGAGAATGATGCCTGGAACTTCTGGTGGGTACCTCGTAACAAACAGAGTCCCACCATTAATACAAAGATACCCCTTTGCCACATAATTAAAAAAATACTTAAAAGAGGAAATAGCACTGTGAATCAAGAATTTCAATCTTTTATAAACAAAAACCCTGTATGAACAAAAATGAAGAACGTAAGGAACGACATCATACATATAGACAATATACGTTCTTGGGAAAGTACCCCAAATCAACAAGAGATAAATTACTGGTAGACCACCACTATACTACAATGCATCAACCACAGAGGAGGACAAATACGGTTGACCTTTTATTCCCCTGGAATCTCTATACTATGTAAGAATAAACCCTTTTTCGTGCTACAAAAAAGTGACTCCCAAAACAATTACTAGTCATAGGGTAAAACAAAAGAACCAGAAGAATCCCACGAGACACAAACAGAGGATGCAAAATAGGGCTTTCGTATCACGGTGGTATAGAGTAGTGACTCTCAATAACAACCTCTTCTACAGTTGACATTAGAATTGAAGGGAGAAATTGCATAGACTCTGAACCTAATACAGGAAGTAAATATTTTCATAACCCACACCATGAACCCTCTAGTTTCGAACTTAAGATACGATAGTTCCATATAATCTTACCAGGTAGTCGGATGTTGCCACTGACTTCACTAATGATGGCCGCAGAGGTGGTAGAACTTCCCTGTGGAACAATGCATAATACAAAACCCTCCTCTTTGGAATCACAAGAGAAGGAATGAGACCGCCAAAACCTAATAGGGACGAGTACCACCCTTAACAACCCAGGAAGTACAAGCCATGTGCTAGGGAAAATTTGGCGCATCAGGATTGGGAAGAACAAAAGGACGAGGTGTCAGGACTAAGGATAGTAAGATCTAATTAATTCCAGAACAGAGCCTTAACTCCTCCTGACAGGTTACACCTGCCTCCCTTAAATGTTGAAGATACGAAGTTAAACAATAGTAAAACCATGACTGTCCAATTAAACTAATCAGTCACTATACTCTTGTCTTTGAAGTGTTCCTTCCTTTAAACCAATAGGATGAGGAGGGGTAGTTAGTTTAGTTATGCAATGATTGATGCAGGAATGGTCGAGGTTCAGTTCGTTGTGGTGGAAACAAATCATATCATAACTAAAATGAAGCCATCAGAGAAAACACATTGATAACCACTCATAAAGCACCATTAATAGCATTAGACCATTCTTGGTATGTATGGGATTTCTAATATCGACACAACTAGGTAGGAGTACAAACAACTAATCTCAGGGTTATAAAGTTGCGTGCAAAGTCCAAATAGCCCGACTCTCTTAATTAGGGAAGAACATAAATTCAAATCCTAGCATATTGGTGAATACATGTAAGTAATAATATCTATATAGTAAGATATAGGAGTTAGAAAAATGCCTATATTTCGATGGAACCTCTCTTATGTGTTAAGTTAGTATGAAAAAGGGTTACTCCAAGCCAAAAGGAAATGTAAGTACCCATCATACGAGATGATAAACTTTAGATGATTAGTGAATAATGTACTGAAGATTTTTTATTTTATTTATTTTTATGATAAATTTGAGGAACATTAAATTCCATGTGGAGTGACTTGGTTCCTTGAGGGATCTCTCCCCTTTTCATATAATTCTTCCTCATAATTGCAGAGTTGATCTTGATCTCGCTATTCTTCAAATATTCCTTCCTTGGTTGTCCACCCTTATTCTTGTATAGAGACTCCAAAGGTCACCATTGAAAACCGCCACGTCCTTTACGTGTGTCACACCCATTAACAAACCATCACACTCAAATGAATCATCATGCCTCTTCACGAACCCAATCACCCAAATAAATCATCCCACCCCTTCGTAGACCCGACCACCC
Source organism: Picea engelmannii (assembly GCA_009831015.1). Lineage (NCBI taxonomy): Eukaryota > Viridiplantae > Streptophyta > Pinopsida > Pinales > Pinaceae > Picea > Picea engelmannii. The sequence continues at coordinate 227,431 of ML792412.1, read as the reverse complement.
AAACGAACCCATGCACTCATCAAACATCATTCCCCTTGGGACTAGTGCACCTCAACCTTGGTATGACCCTCATGTTGGTACACCCCGATATATAGGTCGCTTCATACTTGGGAAAGATCCTTGACACATTCACATGCCCAAGGCACACACTTTCCCAACTAGTGCAACACTTGGGTGTCAGAGAAACCCCAAGTTCCATCTCCTTGAGGACTTGGGAGAGGGTCTTTGTACCCTTCTAGACAAATACATTACATCCTTCACCACCTCAATTTGTTTGCATCCCTAACAACATCCATAAATTATGTGATCTCCATGTATTTTCCTGAAATATTGCCCCCCATCGCAACTAATTTTGCTGGAAAACCCAAGTTTTGTGCCAACTTGAAACTCAAAATTATGCCAAAGTGGAAACCTTAGTTTCCCACAAACCAACCAAAATGTACTTCACCCAACTCGACATGATATACTACCTGATTCAATAAAGTTGCTTCATCCAAATACAAGAATTAAATTCACCCAACTCTGTTGCACTATCTCAATGTGATGTTGCTATTGTCACTGCATACTACAACTGATTTCTTCCCACTTCACTTCAAAATTTATCCTAAGTTTTAAACTCTTGTGATATTGTTGTTGTTGGAATTATTGATAGTGTGTTTTCATTGATGGAAACATGAGTCAAACATGTACAATAATCATAGAAAAAGGAAGATCACCACGGGGCAGAGGAATATCACCTAGTGGTGGAATCAATTCATGATCATTGTTGATCACGATAGGATCAATAATGATCCTATGATTCTAAATCTCAGGAGAGGTAGCATGCAAAGAATACATGTACAAAAGGAATAATGAAGCACAAGGAATTAAGAGCTCAAGAGGGTTAGTGATTGAAGATCATTGCATAAAATAATGTACAAACAATTATTAAAAGATCAAGAGAAATAATGAAGAACATATTATAAGAAAGAAACATTAATCGAAGCTCATAAGGGAGAGTGCATTATAGAAACTCTATCGAAATTTAAATCCCATAGTAAAACTCCAAAATAATCGAGGAGGAATCATGCCCGTTGATGTAGTTTTTGGGACAAATCATGATCATTAGATCAAGGGGAAGTTAGAGGTTAGGAAGAATTAAATCCCAACCATTAGATCAGGATAAATAATCCTCAACCATAGATCACTGTAAATAAGAGGAGAATCATGGCCGTTTGTTGAAGATTTGGGAATGATTTAGATCGTGAGATCTAGATTAAATCTAGACCATCATATCGACTACTAAGAGTCATGGATCGTCAATTGTGGAAATGATGTATGCATGGTTAGCCTGACATTGACCACTTCGGATAATATCGACCCAAGGAAATTTACATGAAGGAATTTTAGCCGAAGTCGAAGTTATGAAATAAAAGTAAACTGTTGGATCTAAGGAGCACTTCGATATCAATGATACTCGTCAGGTCATGGTTGCATAGTAAAACAACTCTGGTGCTGACCACTACTGTGAAAATAAGCCAAGAACATATGAATTCACCCAAAGGCTAGAGCCCCAATTTTTCAAAGTAAATGAGGGCCATCGTATCCGGACATGCATGGTGACCGTTGGATCAGGATAGGAGGGCCTAATTATGGTCAACTTTGACGATGACCACTTTAGCGAAAAATGGTTTAGAACATATGAGTTCACCTGAAGGTCATAGCTTCAAAGTCACAAAGTAAGACACATGACACACACATTGAAAGCCCACATCATTATAGTCCACACCAGCAAGACCTCGTCGGCAAGGACACCTAGTGCATTTAGATGGTGACAAGTTTCAAGGTCTAGTTGGAATTTCAGGTATACATAATTCACAAATATAAGTGGCATGTGGAAACCACTCAGCCAATGCCACATCAACAATGACATTAGCAAGCTACGTCACTCCGAGAGTATGTCCTTCAGGGAAAACCAGTTTCTACCACCAAAAATTTCTAGAAGCGTCGAAGGCTGAAGTCATTCTCAATTGTTAATCAAGCATGTGTAAAGGATGAGGATAGGATTCATTCACATCCGTCGATCCGAGATACAGATCAACAAGTATAAGCTATTTAGGAAGTCAACCAAAGCAGTTTGGAATACCACCCTTCCAAGATCTGAAATGATGTGCATATGACGCATGGAAAGAAGGGACTCACATGGTTTATTTTCCATAGGTTGGAAGAATATTTATCCCTTGTGCAAGTTTAAACTCTAAAACAAATCCTAGTCGTCCATCTCAACCTTTGATTAAAGTCATAGTTGTTGGATTAAGCCAGTGAAAGGATAGCGTAAGGATTGAACCTAGACAATTGATTTGGCTCTGAGAATCATGCTAACCATCGGATCAACTATTGTGAGAGGTAATCACTCTGGGAAGTTCAAACTTTGGAATATTTGATGCTTGTAAGGGAGGAAAATCTCGAAGGCTGAAGTCCGAAGGACTAGGTTCCATCTCTCGGTCATGATTTATGAAAACAGAAGGTATGAAGCGCTGAGAACATTTCTTAAATTAATAATCCCACAATCCTAGATCCTGGACTTGTGAAGGTTATTAAGCAGGGAAGTGTTGATACACACTCCGACGAAATTTTCTCCAGAAGAATTAGAAGACTGCAAAGGGAAGAGTCTCAAAATGTCGAAGTTCCGAAGAGAACGAGAATCATCCACTCAACTCCAGATTAAGTCCTGACCATAGATTTGTGTGAAACCTCATATGTATTCACCCTTGTTCATAGGTCAAAGGTCATATGTAAAGTGGCGATAACCTAAAGGGTCAACTAGATTAACACTTGGTCATGATATATGGTCACTTGGTGAAATGAAGTGCCTACGGGATAAAACAAGCTCTACACCATATGTATCTAGTTTTTGTTCACAACAGTTTTGTCATATGAAAATTGAAGGGGAGTCACAAGCTAGCACCTATCCATTTCAGGTACAAGAAAATGCACCAGATAACGAAAGTGTGGGATCGAAATAACGAAGTCTATCCATGCCTGTGATCGACTCTTTAAATCAACATATATATGATGAAGAATTATCCCTTTCATGATATTGTATGAATAATAATAGAGGAAGCACAAATAAATATTAAGTCCATAGTAACGAGCCCACGGTCATTTGAAAAGAATGGTTTGAAGGAAGAGCCTGTCTATAGAAATTCAAACCCCCAAAAAGTAAAATAATCAGTGATGGGATAAAATGCTGAAACAATTTGCAACGGATTTGAATTATTAAAATAATAATAATAATAATAATAGAGGTTATTATTAATTTAAATGAAGAGGTACAATGTTTCATTTCAAAAGGACACATTGTTTCAAATTCACACCAGTTGGAAGACTATATAAACAAGAAATAATGGTGAAAAGAATGTGTCTTGGTGGATTAAATATATATGTATATATAATGGATTGAATGAAAGTTCATTCTATCAGGTTGGTGCCTATTTACAAGGTGAGTCTTGTTATGAGGATTAGATTCCTCACATCTCAGTTGGATTTGAGATCAACAAGTTGGGTCTTGTTATGAGGGTTGGATTCCTCATTTCTCAGTTGGATCTGAGAACTACAAGTTAGGTCTTGTACCAGAGAGTTGGATCTCTCATATTCAGTTGAATTCAAATATATTAAAGGATTCATTTTATATGTATTTATACAAGTTAAATAAATAAAAGAAAGATATTATATCTACTTCATACAGTTTGTGTTTTAGATGTTTATGAATAATTAATTGAACTGCATATCGTATTCAATTAACTTAGTTAATATATTAAAATGTGAAAAGTAGCCAAACGTTCCATAGATTGATTCACCCCCCCTCTCAATGTCAAGTGTACATTTCAAAAATTGGTATCAGAGCAGGTTCCTTCAACACAGTTTAAACACTGGAAGTATATTATGAAGAAATGGGTGGAAAAATGGCTCTCCACAAATGAAGCTCCCTTATTTGATGGAACATACTACTCTTCATGGAGGGAAGGAATCAAATGATATCTGAATTCAAGAGGATTTGGTGTTTGGGATTCACTAGTATCTAAACCTTGGTACTCAACTACCTCAAAGAACAAAACCAAATCTGCGAAAGAAGCAAAGAAAAATAATTCAATAGCATTAAAGGAAATCCATAATGGATTTTTAGACCAAGTCAAAGAAAATATGGGACGTTTCACCTCTGCTAAAGTGCTATGGCTCCATCTACAGAATTCTTATCAAAATATAGAACAAAACAAAAAAATGGAGAATTCAAATCAGTTTATAGAACAAAACAAAAAAACAGAGAAATCAAATCAGATTGAAGAACAAAATACATATAAAGAGAATTATGATCAAAATAAAGAACAAAACATAGAAGATGACACTTCCATCAAAGAATTGATGCAAACCCCAGTCATCAAAAGTGATAACTACTACATCAAGGAATTGATGAATACCTCAATATTCACTAAAGAAAAACTATTAGATTTTAAGAATGATGCTATAACTACATTTGAAGTGATTAGTATAGGACCAACAAATGGTCTATATATTGAAGTACCTAAGGATGTTATTGACCAGCTTGAATACATAGTTATGTTAACTTTTTAAGAGTTGGAGAATGTTTTAGGATTAATCCGTAAGTGCGGACACAAACCGATCTCCCTAGATCCACCTAGATCTAGAACAAAACAGGACAGAATATGACGCTTTTCTTAAGTTTTAGATATTCAATTTACTAACTAAAGAGGGATGAGTGACATATCGTTTAAATATCTCTTCCTCTCGTCATCGCCATCATAGCTCCATTCCAATGCTCATACAATGATGATCCTGCAAAAGAATGCGAGCAACCAAAGTGATAGCAATAGCATAAACTCAATAAAAACCTATGTATGTGATCAAGGAATCATACAATAAAACACAACAAGCTTTATAGGAAAGAATCATATTACTGTATCATATTAAATGTGAAAGAGAGATTACAACCACGGCCTTGATGTCGTAAGGTCCCTTCCAACTGTCCTTTGTTCCCCACACACTTCTTTCTCCAAGGATTATGAAACCATAGATCTGATAGCTTCTCACAATCTATCTTGACAAAGCAAATCTCAAAGCCATTCTAATCAAGCCAAATCTAACAAGCTCAAGAACCAACAAAGCTAACCCAAGCTCAAGCTAACTTTCTCCATGAGAACTCCTCTCCTTTTATAAGTTGAAGAGGATAAGGTGAGGAGGTTAGGATGGTCCCACTAAATCATGAAAGCGAGTAAGATCCAAACCATTTGGATGCCACATCACCATAGAAGTTTCTCCTTCTAGAAGATTTGAGAAAACGCTCATTTTTCCCACGTGCTGGAATTCTCGCACCCTAGCTATAGAGCAACCTGCGAACACCTCGCACCCTGGCTATAGTGAAACCTACGAGAATGGGTCATTCTCGCACCCTGCCTATATAGCAACCTGCGAACTTCCCTTTTTATAAGGTTTTTACATAGAAAAAGCAACTTCTTTTCTCAAGAGAAGTTCTTCTCCCTTCTCTCTTTAGGATCTCAGACCACTGTGACCCCTCTAAAGGCAACATATAGGTTTACATCATTAATGATCATAGGGATGACGAAAATAATGTGTAACAGAGAGCCCCCCAAAGTATGAAGTTAGAACAGAGTGATAGCTGAAATACTTTGTTGAGTGTGTGTAGAGAACAAGGAATAGTGGGTCGGAAACCTGCCAACAAACAAGGAAATACAGTACAATAATATATCATCACTGAGGTAGGCATTCCCATACTCAGAATACAAATGAATCAAAGAATAAATGCCCGCATGCGAAGATCCATGTCAAGTAAGACAGGTCATGGCCACCAAACATACACTGTGGATCCATGCCAATATGACTCAAATCTGAACATAGCCACCAAAAATACAATGTGGATCTATGTGTTAAAGACTCAAATTTGAACATTGACACCAGACATACAATGTGGATCTATGCAATAGTACACTGAATATACTCCAACGCAACCTGGATCTTATAAGAAAATATCTAGGGTCTTCATCTCTGCCACTCTATAGTATGAATCTAACCATGTGAATACATGTGTTGAAGTCGAACATGGTAGAAACCACTTGATTACCGGTCATTAGTGTATACTGTTAACAAGTGCGAGGGAAATCACCATTAATGTCAATGACTCCCAAGGTACACTAGTACAATCCAACGAATGTGAATAAATGAGCTGAAGTCGAACACTCAGTGGAATCTTCCAATCAGGGGTCAATTATGAAAACCCACTGTCGAAAGCGAGGAAACCTGCCGTTGAGGCATGAAAGTTCCAAGGTACCAATTATTTTCTAAGTCTAATTCCTGGATAATGAGTTGAAGTCGACAGGAAAAAACTCATCATAGGAGGGCCTTAATGTATCCCACATCAATGACATGAAACAAGTAACAAGATTTGATGTATATCATAGTAACAAGTGATTCAGGACTGACTCAGGGATGGCTGACGCAATAGAAGGCTTAAAGACTGTAGAAATGGCCGATGCAATAGAAGGCCTTTCGGGTTGAACATCTTTTTGAAAATATTGACGGCACAACAATTGTCTTGGAAATACTGACTCAACAACAAGGATCACAGACCGATTTGTAATCTTATAAAGGAGTATGATCAGGAGACAAGTGGATTTTCCAACCTAGACACAAGCGAGTGAAAGGGTGTCATGTTCAAAAGTGACTCTTTCACAAAATATAGGTTTAGATACATTTCTTTCCCAATTTTCCCCCCCACCATTTCTGGCGAGTACCTCTTTATTTTTACGCAAGCTTGAGGAGGATAACATATGCTTGTAATGTAAGCTCATCCTTCGGATGAGTCCCTTAGAGTATGTTTAACAAACCCTAGGAAGGAGTGGTTTGGTCCCATATGGGCCTTTCGATGTTTGTTTAACGAGTCCAAAGAAAGAAAACTTAGGGGTTTTTCATGTTTAGAGAGTCTGAAAAACACTTAAAGAAAAATCTCCTAGTTCCTTTTTCGTAAATTAGTTCGATGAGACCAAAAAAGTGATAAAATATCGCTCATCGAACATTTTCTTCAAATACTTTAACGAGCGTGAAAAGAACAAGGTCACTCGACAATGTTTTCATGTTTAGAGAGTCTGAAAAGAGCTTAAAGGGAACTCCAGGGGGTTCCTTTTTTGTATAACCTTTACGAGTCTGAAAAAGTGATAAAAGTATACTTGGTTACATTCTCATTGATTTACGAGCACGAGAAAGAACAAAGACTAAGCTCAGGATTGTTTTCATTTTTACGCAAGCTTTAAAACAAAACAAAACTATGCTTGGGATAGATTTTAATTTTTACACAAGCTTAAAAACTAAAAAAAACTATGCTTTGACCTGGTTTCATTTTTACACAAGCTTGAACCAGAGGAAACTATGCTTGATGTAAGTGGTTTCATTTTTACATAAGCTTGAACCATAGAAAACTATGCTTGTAACTTCCCAACGCATGGTTGGTACTTAGCCCCCAACTTAAGAAACTAGCGGCTCTACTTCAGCATGAAGTCCAGAGGCTGAGGAAAATGCCCCCCAAGCTTCGTTTCATCCAACTGCAAAGGAGAATGAAATGAAGCTTCAAATACTAGATGAAGGACTTGACTCAAATAGAGAGGGGGAAAACTATTTCATTTTTTAACGAGGTTGCAGCAGAGACGCAAAAACTATCCTCGAAAATCTTTGTTTCATTTTTTAACAAGGTTTTTACAGAGACGCAAAAACTATCCTCGAAGACCTCTATTTCATTTTTTAACGAGGTTGCTACAGAGATGCAAAAAACTATCCTCGAAACCTCTTCTTGATCATGGATTCCAAGAGGACAATGCTCTGGAATGACACCATGTCAAGGGACAAAACTCAGTCATGGCTTCCAAGAGGTCTTCACTGGAAGGAAGAAAC
>ML792412.1:186553-219425 GCA_009831015.1 Picea engelmannii | reverse complement strand
GAAGGAAGAAACACACTCTGGAAGGACACCATGTCGAGGGTCGCGATAGGAGTAAAGAGATCAGGCTCTAACAACCCTATCGAAGAGATCACCATGTCAACTACTGGATCTAAGTCATCAGAAGTTGAAGCCATGGGCGACAATGCCACATAATTGACCTATGGCAGGGGCGATACTGTTTGCATACAAGAACCATTCAGGGAGGCAATCCAAGCGGGGTCAATGAATGAAATTTGATCAACAGTCACAACCCATCCATCGTGAGGGAAAGATATCACATGAAAAAGCATAGACACAATAGCTTTCATGGCATAGACATAATCTCGCCCAAGGAGTAAAGAGAAATCCAAGGGGTCTTGGACTACCATGAAATCAATGAAGACAGTTTTGCCTCCCAAAGTTACATGAAACTGAGGAAGGGTCCCTAAAGGTTGACTAGTTCTTCTGTTAAAAGCTAACAGATTCTACATAACTGGCGCAAGTGGAGGAAAACCCAATGCTTGCCAAGCAATAGAGGACAAAATACTAATAGACGAACCTTCATCTATCAAAGTTTTGGTAACATCCCGACCACAAACCTGTACGGTAATTTGGAAAGGAATGTAAGAGGGAAGAAGCGGTCCAGTTAGTACATCCCAATCAAAACGAATGGCCTCATTATTTGGAGGGGGTCCTACGAGAGAAGGAGGAACACCTCTCAGCACGGGAGATTCTGTATCAATAAGAAAAACCTGTGTAGTATCGGGTTTACTCTCTAGCGGGAGAGTAGGATCGACCGATGGAGAAATTAGATCGACCACTTGGGTTTCATTCTCCAAGGGGAGAATGGGGTCGACAGGTGGAAACATATCGACCGCTTGGGTTTCACTCTCTAACAAGAGAGTGGGGTTGACCGGGGATGGGATCGGATCAACCACTTGGTCTACTGGTTCATCCAAAGACATGACCAAATTGACCACTTGATCAACCGAACTGACCGACAAGGGAACCAGATTGATCATTCCATCAACTACAGGTGGGTTGAGAGAAAGATTTCGATAAGCAGCTGGAAGTTGAGGCTGTGAAACAATCATGTCTTCCAGGAATTTCGAGGCTTCATCCATATGAGGGAAAAGGTGAGTGAGATGACTCCCTTTGCATAACATGCACGGGAACTTGACTCTACTTTTCTTCTTCCCAATGGTATCGTGACTAGTTGACAGGAGGTCATCAACATGTTGTTCAGAGGATGACGACATGGGTTGGCGGGGATGTGTAGACCATACTTCTATAACCTTGGATAGACCAGGGAAATACTTGAGAATATGGCTACCCTTACAAAGCCTGCAAGGGTACTTGGGCTTACGAGTTGTTTGGGTGATCTTGACATCATCAACACTCCCAGCACGAGTAATAGTAACTGGTTGTTTTCCAACATGTTTGACAATGGTTGGAAGTTTGGATCCTTGCTTATTTTTCTTCTTCTTATTCTTCCTTTTCTTCTTCTTCGTATTCACCGAGTTACTAGCTTCAGAACTTTCACCCGACGAAGAAGATGAGGTTGATGTTCTTGGGGGGAATTGCTTATGACTGAAGCACTTACTTCATTCAGGATTACCTGAGTGGAAAACAACCACACCGGTAATCCAATTGTGAGACCTGGAAGGCTCAAAGTAGCGATGTGAGGAGGACCAATGTTTCCATAAGAAGGAAAAACAAAAGGTCCCCCCGGAGCAGAAGTTCCTTCATTGTTCATTTTGGGAACTGATGCCATGAAAAAAAAAAATCCAATCTAGAGTCCACTAGGGAAAACAAACAGCACACGCTAAAAATCTAGGAAGCAAGAAAACAAACAAAACCTTCTCACAATGAATGCACTAGTTGGTGATGAAATCCAACGTCGCGGGAACAAAGTAAGAAAGGGTTGAGATAGAGCGGGTGGAAAATTTATGTTGATGACCTGCTTAACGGACTTACACCTTGGTGCAAGCTCCCACACATAATCGTGGGTATACCCTCCAAGGAGCCCGAGTGAGTTTGGCCAACGTCGATTCCAGGTATCATGAAGACTTGCCCCTCCACAGTCACCTCATGTAAAGAACCTAGAAAGATTGGCCGCTAAGGTTACCACCAACAACAATAAAGCCTGGGGGGACAGTTGACAGTCTGATCCACACGCAAGGGCAGGGTATCTAGCCCAAAATCAACTCAAAAGGCTTCCACTCATCATTGTGGGTATACCTCCGAGTGATCCCCGTAATACGTGCAATCTCTACACTAATATCAACAAAGCAGGGTGAGTAACTCTGCCAATATCAATGCGACCTCGTGCTTGACCCTTGTGTGAGAAGGGCTTCCTAGAACAATATGTTTCAAATGGAATTTAACTCTCCCTATCACAAGATACTATGTTTGTTTGCAGCTTTTGAAAGTTATCTTTCACACCTATTCCAAAGCCCTACAACTAATATAATGTAGGTTTGCTACCAGAAAAGATAAAAATGTCTAATCAATTTTTATAAGTGCTTTATTTTATGGCTGTTGTTACTCAAGAGGAAAATAGCGTGGACAATATGGTGTTTTGACCGACTCAAAAATTATGCAAAGATATGAAGATGAAATCTTTTCATTTCGATGAAAGTTATGCTACGAGAAGGAGAAAACATTTATCATTCCCATATGCATGATGTCCCAAAATTTTTCCATACTCATCAATATCAATCATGCAATTTCGCTACTTCAAATGCAAGGATGCCCCCAATCTAATATAAAACAAGAAAATAAATCTTTTTGTTTCAAAAATTTCACTAAAAGCAATAATGAACTTTCTTAAAACAAAGAAACCCAAACTAAAAGTTTTCTTTTAAAGCGAACTATTTAGAAGAAATTTTATCTTTCCCTAAACAATTCTAAAGAAAACACATGCTTTGTAATTGAAAGACACTCAAAGCAAGAGACTAATCCTTCAAAACCAAACAAAGAAAAGGTGACTAAAAGCAACCCAAAGGATGTCAAGCAGACTATAAACAGATCAATATAAGCTCCAAAAGCTCAATCCAGCTGATCAAAACAAAACTGGGCATCAAAAAATAGGATATCCTAATTCCAAACACAAATTTCAAATGGGTTCGCAGCCTAGCTATAGGGTGCAGTGCGAACATTAGTAAAGTTCGCAGGCTAGACACAAGTAGGGTGCAAACACCTCGCATTGGATTACATAGTAGGGTGCGAACTCAGATGATTCTCGTAGGCCACTAAAGGGTACAGTGCGAGAATGTCTGTAAACACAAAATTTGGAAAAAAGACAAAATTTTGAGTGAACTTTCAAAACCAGAGAGTCTTGATGGATCTCCCACAGACTCAGAGACCGGAAAACAAACAATCAAAGAAAGGGAAACTAGACTAACTACGAAACAATTCGATCCCCAATGGAGTCGCCAATTTGGTTTTAGGATTAATCCGTAAGTGCGGACACAAACCGATCTCCCTAGATCCACCTAGATTTAGAACAAAACATGACAGAATATGACGCTTTCCTTAAGTTTTAGATATTGAATTTACTAACTAAAGAGGGATGAGTGACATATCGTTTAAATATCTCTTCCTCTCGTCATCGCCATCATAGCTCCATTCCAACGCTCATACAATGATGATCCTGCAAAAGAACAAGAGCAACCAAAGTGATAGAAATAGCATAAACTCAATAAAAACCTATGTATGTGATCAAGGAATCATACAATAAAACACAACAAGCTTTATAGGAAAGAATCATATTACTGTATCATATTAAATGTGAAAGAGAGATTACAACCACGACCTTGATGTCATAAGGTCCCTTCCAACTGTCCTTTGTTCCCCACACACTTCTTGCTCCAAGGATTTTGAAACCATAGATCTAATAGCTTCTCACAATCTATCATGACAAAGCAAATCTCAAAGCCACTCTAATCAAGCCAAATCTAACAAGCTCAAGAACCAACAAAGCTAACCCAAGCTCAAGCTAACTTTCTCCATGAGAACTCCTCTCCTTTTATAAGTTGAAGAGGATAAGGTGAGGAGGTTAGGATGATACCACTAAATCATGAAAGTGAGTAAGATCCAAACCATTTGGATGCCACCTCACCATAGAAGTTTCTTCTTCTAGAAGATTCGAGAAAACACTCATTTTTCTCACGTGATGGAATTCTCGCACTCTAGCTATAGAGCAACCTGCGAACACTTCGCACCCTGGCTATAGTGCAACCTGCGAGAATGGGTCATTCTCACACCCTGCGTATATAGAAACCTGCGAACTTCCCTTTTTATAAGGTTTTTACATAGGAAAAAGCAACTTCTTTTCTCAGGAGAAGTTCTTCTCCCTTCTCTCTTTAGGAACTCAGGCCACTGTGACCCCTCTGAAGGCAACAAATAGGTTTACATCATTAACGATCATAGGGATGACGAAAATAATGTGTAACAGAGAAACTTCAAAATAAATATATGTTGCTACTACAACAGTTAGATCAATCTAACCATGAAGAGAATGCACAAAATATTCATCTAGAAAATAAAGAAGAATAAATCAAAAGATTGAAGACTGAAGTTGCTAATCTAATAGAAGAAATGGAAGAATTAAGGACACATGAAAATAAAAGAAAAGAAGTACTATAAGAGATAGAAGAAATGGTCATCTTTTTAAAAACTCAACTTGAAGAAACTAAGAAAAATGAAGAAGCCAAAAGATCCAATTAACTAAAAGAGAAGAATCATTTCACATGTTGGAATTGGAAATTATTGACATCAAAAAGATAAATGAAAGTACTAATGAAAATCTAATGACTAAAATTGAATAAGAGAAGAAAAATTAAGAAGCACATAAGATCCAATTAACTAAAAAGGAAGAATTGTGCCACAAGTTGGGATTGGAAGCCATCAACGTCAAAAGGATTCAACTAGAAAACAAGGAAGGAATCAAAAGATTGAAGAATGAAGTTGTTGATCTAACAAGAGGTATAGAAGAATTAAAAACATATGACAAAACTAATAACTGCACAAAAGCATTAGATGATACAAAAGAAATAATCATCAATCTAAAGACTCAACTTGAAGGATCTGAGGAAAAAGAAGAAGCCTTGAAGATTCAATTGACTAAAAAGGAAGAAAACTATCACATGCTGGAAATGGAAGTTTTCAAGCTCGAAAAGAAGAATGAAAAGAAAAAATCAACTGTCAAATTCTATAATAGCTTAGCTATCCTAGATAGGACATGGAACAATCAAAGACCAACTAATGACAAAACTGATCTTCGATACAATAAGAAAGAACAAGGTGGCAAATGGAGCACCATTCAAAAACATGATAACGGATCATTCTCCTCAAAAGAAAAAGGTACAGTCACAAACCTAAAACAAACCATGAACTTTGTCAAGGAAGGAAGCTATAAAATTAATAAATAAGAGACATATCGAAAGACAATTCTCCTGTCACAACAGACCCAAGTATGGAAGCACCTTCAATGGTTATTTCTTTTCTTGTAATAACTTTGGTCACAAAGCATTGGAATGAAAGAGTCCTGAAAAGAAAAATTCAAGAAGGTCCAATAACTCAATGAGATGTTGGAGATGCAATTATGTTGGCCACACAACAAAGTTTTGTCATACAATGAGATGTTACAACCGTGATAGGTTTTGTCACAAATCCCAAAACTGCAGAAAATCAAGAAGTCAAACCATGAGAAATAATTCATACAAGTGTTATAGCCCTAAAATGACCTACTCATGCATACATGGCCTTGGCCCTCTTACTTGCATATTTTCCCAAATCACTGCTGAGAAGATCTACTTAAAAAACCATTTTTTAGAAGATGTATGAGCCCTGCACCATTATATCCCATGTACATACGCTTGTTGCACCGCAACAACTAGCGTACATACGTTTGTTGCACTATTACAACCCACGTATGCTTGCAAAAATTGTAAAAAATAAAAATTTGCAAGGAATTCGTTGAAATTCACGGGCTATTGGAAGTTTCCTAACTAATCCACCTGCTATAGCCCGTCACCCAAGCAAATAACCATCCTTTTGTCATATAAAAGGATGTGTTGGGGTCTCATTTCAAATCCAAGCATAAGAAAATTGAAACTCTGCCCAATTTCACTTCCCCTTCTTGCCCAAGATATTGCTACCTTTTGTGAGATATTGCCTCAACATTCCCTCATCAACCCCTTCTTCCTCCATTCAACCCATTCCCTTCCATCAAGGTGATCAGAAGGTTGAGAGAAGAAGCCCATTCAAGGTGCACTGAGAGTATGGTAAAGAGGATCTCGGACCAGGTTCGCAGAATGATGGCCGACATAGATTGTAAGGTATAATCTTTGTATTATGAATAAAAGAATCACATTTTTCTATCCCAAATGATGTTGTTTTGAGTATTTTTATTGATTTATACTTGATATTTTATATCTTACCCTAACTCATGGATAGAATTACATGCTTGTAGTTCTTTGTTTGCCTATATTTGGATGCAGGTTAGCCTTGGGAGGAGTCGTGCAGTCGGTGGAACTTCCAAGCTTGAGGAGATCATCACCAGACGTGGGATCAAAGGTATAGTTACCTGATCTCTTCTCTATTTTTATTATTTACATTAGTTTTGGTATGTTTGGGGTAGAGTAGAATTGATTGAATTTTATATGGTTATTCTCTCTATCTACATCTTGAACCCCAGTGTAGTTAAAGGGGGGTTTTTCCCGCTAGCAACAAGTCAGGAATAAAATATAATGAAGGTTGGAAGAAAAGAAGAAATGACAAGTCTCAAAGAAAAAATCTAGAAAAGAAAGATCCTACAAACAAAATATCTCATGGAAAAGTATGGAGAATAAAATATGAAATAGAAAACAAGAGAGGTGATCTGGAACCTGAAAATGAAGAAGTTTTACTTACATAGAATAGTGATGAATCTTCAATATCATATCAACTAGAAGAATTGAGCAGTGAAAATCTTGGAAGTTTTCCAATGTTATTTTCATGAACTACTAAATTTCCCCTCAGTAGAAATTATGTATAAAAGGAAGGAAAAACATGATTAATAATACAGAGTGCATCATCCTGGTTAGAAGAGGATTATAGCCTAAGTATCATGACAAACTAAAGCATGTTTTAAGTATTTGAGGAAACAGTACAAAAAAAAACAGATGAAAGGACCAATTCAATCTTATTTATAAGGGACAACAGTTGAAATTGGTTTATGTAGAGTCAAAGGACTTTGAATAAGATATTAAATTGGTTGAAAATTGGAAATTAAATTAATTGGTGTCAATCAATTGTATTCTTGTGAAAGATCAGAATATCAACAAGAATAAAGAAACAAAATATTAGTGAGATTCACACCCGTGTCCTTTAGGACAAAGGAGAATACAGTAAAACCCTACGAAACAGTACAAACTCAGGGGGAGTATTTAATGTGGTCATCAAATGAGGAAGTCTTTGATTAGGTTTAAAAGACTTGATCACTACAAAATTGGTATAAATAAGACTACCTATTTGAACACAAAAACCCAAGAGATTGAGATAACAATTGACACATTCACAGGAGGAGAAAAATAGTAAAATCTTAAACTCTTTGTCATTGATGTCAAAGTGGGAGAAAAACAAAAAAATAAATTGGTATCAATATTTGGTATAAGTAAAAGGTCAAAACTCCAACCTAAAAATGAGATCAGTGATAGGGGGAGAAAAATTATATGTTTTACAAATATGTTTCCCTCAATGACAAAGGGGGAGATTGTTGGAATTATTAATAGTGTGTTTTCATGGAAACATGAGTCAAACATGTACAATAATCAAAGAAAAAGGAAGATCACCTTGGGGCAGAGGAAGACCACTTAGTGGCAGAAGCAATTCGTGATCACTATTGATCACGATAGGATAAAAAATGATCCTATGATTCTAAAGATCAAGAGAGGTAGCATGCAAAGAATCCATGTACGTAAGGAATAATAAAGAACAAGGAATTAAGAGCTCAGGAGTGTTAGCGACTGGATATCAATGCATAAAATAATGCACAAACAATTATGAAAATCTCAGTAGAAATAGAGATGAACAGCTCAGAAGGGAGAGCGCATTGTAGAAAAACTATTGGAATTGAAATTCCCATAGTAAAAATCCAAAATAATTGAGGAGGAATCATGTCCGCTGATTTATTTTTTGGGACAAATCAGGACCGTCATATCGAGGGGAATTTAGAGGTTAGGAAGAATTAAATCCCAACCATCAGATCCGGATAAATAATCCTCAACCACAGATCACTGTAAAGAAGAGGAGAATCATGGTCGTCTGTTGAAGATTTGGGAATGATTTAGATCATGAGATATAGATTAAATCTAGACCATCAGATCAACTACTAAGAGTCATGGACCATTGATCGTGGAAATGATGGACGCATGGTCATCCCGACATTGACCACTTTGGATAATATTGATCGAAGGAAATTTGCATGAAGAAATTTTAGTCGAAGCTAAAGTTTTGAAATAAAAGTAAGTTGTCGGATCTAAGGAGAACTTCAAGATCAATGAGAGTTATCATATCAGGGTTTCATAACAATGATCAAATCCAGTGCTGACCACTCCAGTGAAACGAATCCAAGAACATATGAATTCACCCGAAGATCGGAGCCCCAAATTTCTGAAGTAAAAGAGGGCCATCGGATCCAGACATGCATGGCGACCGTTGGATCAGGATAGGTGGGTCCAATTGTGGTCAAATTCGATGAAAAAGGGTTTAGAACATATGAGTTCACTCGAAGGTTAGAGCTCCAAAGTCACGAAGTAAGACACATGGCACACACATTGAGAGCCCACGTTAGCAAGACCACATCGGCAAGGACACGTGGCACATTCAGATGGTGAAAAGTTTCAAGGTCCAGTTGGAATTTTATGTATACGTAAGTAAAAACTCTAAGTGACATGTGGCATCCACTTGACCAATGACACATCTACAATGATGTTAGCAATCTTTGTCACTCCAGGAGTATGTCCTTCGGGGAAAACCAAGTTCTACCACCAACAACTACCTGAAGCACTGAAGGCTGAAGTCATTCTCGATTGTTGATCAAGAACGAGTAAAGGAAGAGGATATGAGTCATTCACAGTCATTGATTCGAGATACATATTAACGAGTATAAGATATTTCAAAAGTCAACCACAACAGTTTGGAATACCACCCTTCCAAGATCCGAAATGATGTGCATATGATGCATGGACAGACGAGACTCACGTGATTTATTTTTCAAAGTTTGGAACAAGATTTATCCCTCGCACAAGTTTAAACTTTGAAACAAATCTTTTCCATCCATCTCAACCTTTGATTAAATTCATAGCCATTGGATTAATCCAATGGAAGGACGGCGTAAGGATTGAATCTAGACCGTTGATTTGGATCCGAGAATCATTCTAACCATTGGATCAAATATTGTGAGAGGTAATCACTCTAGGAAGTTCAAACTTTAGAATATTGGATACTTGTAAGGGAGAAAATGCCCGAAGGATGAAGTCCAGAGGACTAGGTTCCAACTCACGGTCATGAGTTACGAACACATAAGGTATGAGGCATCGCTTAAATTATTAATCCCATGGTCCTAGCTCATGGACTTGTGAAGGTTATTAAGCAGGGAATTTTTGATACACACTCCGCTGGAATTTTCTCCGAAAATATTAGAAGACTGCAAAGGGAGGAGTCCCGAAACGCCAAAGTTCCAAAGAGAATGAGAACCGTCCACTCAACTACAGATTAAGTCCCAACTGTCAATTTGTGTGAAACCTCATATGTATTCACCATCGGTCATAGGTCAAGGTCATATGTAAAGTGGCGATAAGCTAAAGGGTCAATTGGGTTAACACCTAGTCATGATATATGGTAACTTGGTGAAATGAAGTGCCTACGAGCTAAAACATAAAAAAATCCTTACACCATATGTATCTAGTTGTTGGTCACAACAATTTGGTCATATGAAAAATGAAGGGGAGTCACAAGCTAGCACTTGTCCATTCGAGGTACAAGAAAATGCACTAGATAATGAAAGTGTGGGATCGAAATAACGAAGTCGATCCATGCCTGTGATCGAGTCTTTAAAAGTTTGATCAACATATATATGATGAAGAATTATCCCTTTCATGATATTGTATGAACAATAATAGAGGAAGCATAAATATAGATTAGGTCCGTAGTAACGAGCCCACGGTCATTTGAGAAGAATGGTTTGAAGGAAGTGCCTGTCTACATATATTCAAATCCAGAACAAGTAAAATAATCAGTGATGAGTTAAAATGATGAAGCAAATTGCAAGGGATTTTAATTCTTTAAATAATAATAATAATAATAATAATATAAGTTAATATTAATTTAAATGAAGAGGTACAATGTTTCATTCCAAAGGACACATTGTTTCAAATTCACACCAGTTGGAAGACTATATAAACAAGAAAGAATGGTGAGAAGAATGTGTCACTTGGTCTATGTTCTTCCCATTCAGGTTTACTTCTAACAATTATTGTTCAAATTCTCTATTGAATCCATCCATCTCTTGGAATGAAACTGCCTTGCACCTCCTGCAAGCGTCCAAACTATAGTACTGTCATCACGATGCTAATTCATCGCATGCCACAATCAATATGGATAAGACACCAATGTGTCTCATCCATCCTCTCAAACTCGACATGTACAAACTTCATTACCTGCTTCACCACAATGACCTATCCCAGGCACCTCATTAAATAATTAAGAAACTTCCTCAAGCCACCTCCACAACTGCATACAAATCTTCCTAATTCGACTATAGGAATCGTCCATACAAGTCACCTCAACCTATCTACACATTCATCCAATCAAGGAATCCCAACTACTACATGAATTCTTCATATCTATATCACTTGAGTCACCCTCTAGTATGTCGGTTCTCATCGTGAAAATGGAATACACTTGAAAAACCAAGTAATTTGACTTCCCTTCAAACAACTTACTGCAACACTTAGGACATGCAAGAACTCAAAACCAACCATGCCTTTCCCAATGGAATCCTTCACTGCAACCATGTTCTAATTATGTTGTCTTTGACATCCACTTTCCCAAGCAACTGACTCTCCACATGAACTCCCCTCAATCACCATCTGCAACTCCACTGTTGATATTATGGTAGTTGCAGGAGGTATTAACCTCTACATGTAACCCTGACGAGACTAGAGTATTTCAGGAAGCAAGAGAAACTCTAAAAAGTTGGATAATAACCCTAAGAGACAATCTAATTCAATAGAATATTTATTATTAAGTTATTATCCTCCAGAAGTAGAAGTCAACCCAGTTAGGTCACTTGGAGGACTATAAATAAGAGGGTGCTAGAGCTCATTTGTCGCTCTGACTCTCACAACTGCATAAGACCAATGGTGCATGCTAATGCTGAGTAAATTGTTGGGTTGAAGAAACAATCTACAAAGGTAACCCACAAACCAACTTTAAGACTGGAAACTAGCCTTTCCAATCTAGAGAGGGCTCTCTCAGAGACTTGATCTCTAATAGACAGATTGATTTTGAATTGATGGCTAGATTTAGATGTTTGAGATAGTTTTTTCAAGGTTTGCTGGAAAATAGGTATAGTATCTCTAGGGATATGGAGTCAACCCTTGAAAACAAAATAAATCAATGTCTGGTAGGTAGAAATCCTCAAAGGAACAAAGGCTAAACAAGCTAATGAACTTCAGTTTTGAGTTTGATTATGTAGGGTGAAAGAAGAACATAAACCCATAATAGAATTAGAGCATCATAAAGGATGAATTCTAACCTTAGTTAAGAATATAAACATAGTTTAAATCAATTAAGTATAGAGCACCATTAGATGAATTATGGACCTTTAATTTTCCAATTTAAAAAGAAGAAAAGTGCAGATGAAAGTAAGTACACAAGGAATACATACAAAGAAGAGTAAAATCTTCAGATCACCACCATTAGAATCTTTTTCATAAGGAATTCATGACTTTTGCATTTTTATTTCTATTACATTCAGAGCATTACATTGAAGATCAAAATGATTATACTTTTTACCAACCCCCTTTACATCAACATAGTCAACATATATAGAAATCTAAGGATACACTTACTTGTTAGGGTTCGAACTACTACATCCTAGAGTTATGGATCTAGTTGATTTCAAGGAGAACAACAACCTCTACAAGATTTACCAAAAATAGAAAACTCAATTTTCCAATCATAACATAACTAAAATTTCATTTACAATCAAAGATCCTTGAGAAAAATTCGACCATGTAGTTGTGATGAGTCATCATCTGCACTGTTGGAAAACCTTGTCACCTTTGTGCAATGAATTCTGGTTATTGTTACACAAGTGTTGGCTACAACATTTGCGTGGTGACTTCACTAATGAATCTTCATGCTAAGGTTGCTCGTGCGAATCGAGGTGGAATCAAGGGCTAGGAACATTCATCTTTGTCCTTAGATTCTTTATCCAGTTTCACTTGTAGCCATAAGGTCATGTTTTCCTTTCTCAATGACAAGTTCTATCTCTTTAAATTTCCCACCTGCCTCAATAAAGTTTCATTCCTCTTCAACTTTGACTGAGCATTAGAAATGACTGCACATGCATTGTCTATGGTTGGTCTTCATTTCTTGTAATTTTTCATGATCCCTTCCTCTAATATTCTCTGTTCTTCCCTGAGCTTAATGATCTGGTATTGATCTTCTCTTAGCTTCCTTATTCAACCATTTTATGTTCTTTTTTCCTTCTGTGGATGAAGTAGGATATTTCTGACTTGCTTTACTCTGTGGTGTTTGTGCTTCATGAGTCTTTTCTGTTAGTTTCTTTTTCAATTCTTTGTTCTCCTGGTAGATTTGGTATATAATATGTTTAGATTTATTGAGTCATTGCTGCATCTCTTTTACATCTGCATCTTTCTCCCCTGGTTTCACTTTATGTTCATCAATATTCTGGGCTACAAATTCAACAAAATGTTTCTGAACTGTGCATATGGGAAACCTCCTAGCAGATGACCTGGTGCATGGTTTAATTGGAGCATGTGTCTCCTTAGGTTCATTAGTGAATTGTAGTTTTCTTCTTTTCTTCAAGACTGGCTGACTAAGTGATGGATTCTCAATCCCTTTTCCTTTTCCCCTTTCAACAACACCTCCTCCTTTTACCCCTGAACTATGAGATGTTGATTTCTTAGCAGACAAGGGAGTATCTCCTTTAGGATCTAGGGAAATGTTTGATGAATTCAAGAAGTGATCCCAATCCCTGTTTAAATTTCCAAGCTCTTTAACCACCAACAACTTCACCAAGGAAAAATGGAATAGGATACTCTTTGGCTAGTCAACTCTGGCTTGGACTGTGTCTGCCATTTTTCCTAGGCTTATATATAGTTAGAAGGGTAAGTTTAGGGGGATTTTCCCCGTGAAATGCATCAGGAGCCTAATTTGGTATTGATGTACCTTGTCAAACCTACCCTTACAAGTAAAGTATTTATGGATTACCCTCCAAATATTCTCATAAGGTTCCAAAACATATTCCCTGGGAATGGTGGCACTAATCTTCTGATTTATGTATTCAGCTTTGAGAAAATCAATATAAAATGAAGGGTCTAAGGGAATATCTTTAAACCACTTCTATCCATGCATAGGAATCTTTGTAGTAGCTGATATGGTCTCCTATGACACTAGAAAAGTGATCCCTTCAATGGTTGTGCTGACACCATTAAAGTTTAGAGAAAACATTTTGGTTAGCTGCACATTATACCCCTGAACCTATTCACAAAATACCATGCATCCAACTTGTTCAAAGGACACCCTGATTGTTGGGTCTGCGTTTACAAAACTTAAACTTTGTGGCTCAAACCTCATGACTTCCATGCTTCTTAGATTCTTTCTTTTTCGTTGAGGAGTTGTCATGATGTTGATATATGCCAACCTTGTGTGAACTGCAGGTGTGAAACAATAGATTGTAATAACCTCTGCACAGCGAAAATGGGAACAGTAACCTCTGTATAGAAAACAAGAGAAATAACCTTTGTGAAAAAAATGAGAATAATAACTTTTGCGTGGTGTGAAGAAACATGTAGCAACAAAAAACTCTGTGCAACAAATGAATCAATAGTAGAAAACTCGGCGCAACAACGAACAATAGAATAAAACTCGATGCAACAACAAACAATATAAGAAAACTCGACACAACAATGAACAACAACAAGAAACTTGATGCAACAACAAGGATGGCTAGAGTTTATCTCAAATGAAGTGAAGCTGGTTATGTGAAAAGTAAATTCGTTTAAGAGGCTAACTTGCAATGGGCTCCAAGAAATTATTTTGAATAGTGATTGAAACAAATGGAGAATGCGCAACAAAAAACAGAGTGAAAGATTTGTGTAGAGAATATCAACACACCGAGTTTGCATATGAGAGAGATTTGGAACTTGTTAGAGAGGTTATGGATGATGCACAGATCTTGGAGGTGATGGAGAAAAACAAAAGGTGGCCAATATTTATGCTTGAATGGATAAGAGACACAATTTTGAAAGGTAAGTGGTTATCCATAGTGACAAGATGTTTCAAGGAAAGTTATGATTTGCGCAGCAAACTCACGTAGTAGGTACACTTTTGAAGTTCACGATGGTACAAATGACATGGACTGCCACGATTTTTCCTTTTATAACCTCATGACAGGTGATGATGAACCATAATACCTTTTGACATAAAATTCACCCTAACCTATGATTCGACTTTAACACATAATTTCCCACTTTTTAATGTGATTCGAGACTTAGGAAAGTGGACCATTACAAATTGAACATGATGGAATCTACACTCTTGAATATTTTCCTTTTATGATGGTGTTTTATGAAAAAGACAATACACCCTTTAAAACAACTTATGGATAGACCCCTTACCGACATTTCAAGTCATTATTTATTTGATTACTAACCTCATAAACCTTGACACACTAACTATGAATCATGTAGGAATGCCTTGATTTTCCCAATATCATGGCATGACTTTGAAAACTTTGGACAAACCTATAACTCTAGCTATTAAAATCATGGTGCTAACAACTAGCTCCAATGGGGATGCTATCCTCCCAGTGAGGTAGAAAATAAAAATAGACCAAGTGCCTGACCATTGGGTTTTATTCGCTTCTAAAGACTCTAAACTGACAAAAAAACTTATTTACAACACTTTCTTGACATGACTTTGACTAAACTCAGCATAAAATTAGGGCCTTCACTTCAGGCTTCTATTTTTTGTTGATTATTGAATTCAATTGATTCATCTGAAAATAAAATGGTTATTTACAATGAAATGGAGAGAATGATTTTTTTTAAAGCAAGATAGTGTTTGAGAAACCTGTCATTCATAGGTCCTCCACCAATGGGATCTCCATTGAGCTATTGAAACAAATAGGAATTATTCCCATGGTATGAAACAATCATGAATGGTCCCAACCAAAGATGGTCAAACTTCCCATTCTCCCCCCTGTCTTCATTCCTTTCATCCCACTTCAGTACCAAATCATCCACCTTGAAATAATCTTCCTTAGTACACCTGTCAAAGACTCTTTTCATTTTATCTTGCTGCAGTTGTGAGTTGTTTAAGACATATTCTCTCATTTGTTGCACATGGATTAATTGGATTATCCTCCTTAGAGCATCATTTGGTTCAGCTTCTTGTTCTTGCAAAAGTATCATCATTGGCACTCCTAATGAGGTAGGAAAAAATTCCTCTGTACCATATACAATCAGAAATGGTGATGTAGCAATAGACTTTTTGGTGGTGATCCTATTTTCCCATAGTGCATAGATAAGATTTTTGTGCCAAGATTTCTTATTTTCCTGTAGAGGCTTCTTAATAATTATGGTCAAGCTTTTGTTGGATGACTCAGCCAACCCATTACCCCATGGATAATAATATGTGGAATGACCAAGAGTTATATTATAGTCACTGCAAAATTTCTCCATTATTTTGGACTTGAATGTTGCTGCATTGTCAGTAATGATCTTGATTGGACAACCAAATAAGGACAAAATATTGGTTTCTAAAAATTGAATGATAACAATATCAATAGCTTGCCTTGTGGGGACTGCTTCAATTCATTTGGTAAAGTAGTCTGTGGCTATCAGTATCCACCTATACTAAGCTGAGGATGGTGGATGAATCTCTCCTATAAAATCAAGGCCCCATTGTTTGAATGGTGCTTCAACAAAGATAGGCTTTAAAGGTAAAGGCTGCAACTTTCTTTTTCCATCAAAAAATTTCCATTCATGGCAGCTTGAAACTTCCTTGTATACATCGGAAAAAATACTAGGCCAATAGAACCATGCCCTCAGTATTTTGTGCACAGTGGTATTCCAATAATGGTACCCCCCAAAGTTACCTTTGTGAAACTCTTTGATATCTTTTTTCACTTATTCTTCCAACAAACAATTTAGCAAGATCCCACCTTCATCTTTCCAATACAGAGATTGGTCCAGAATGAAAAACTTTGTTGATTTAAAATTCAAAAATATGGCTTTGGTTTTGCTTAACTCGGGAGGAGATTGTACGTTTATTAATACATAAATAATATCAACGTACCAAGGAGAATCAAGGAATTTTTTGGAAACCTGTGGGACTATTTCTTTTTCTGAATTTGTTGATAGGTCAACAATGAGATTGATTCCCAAGACATCACAATTGGACCGCGCCATAATCTTTGCAAGCCCCTGACCTTTAATAAGATTTGTAGGTTTGATATCGAGGTCATACTCCAACATCAAAACTATCCATTTTCCCCTTCTACCTTCAGGATCAGACTGAGTCAAAATGTCTTTCACAAAATTGTTAGGCACATAAGCAATGACATGGGAATGCAAAATATAAGTTCTAAATTCCCTTAGGGCCTTCACCAATGCATATGCCTTATTTTCCATGATGTCACACCTCAGTGGGGAGTCTCTCAAAGTCATGATATAATAGGATATGGGACTTTCAAATTTTTGTTCATCTTTTTGTAACAAAATACCAGCAATGGTGTGTTCTGAAGAAAAAGCAAACAAGATAAAATCTTTTGCAAAATTTAGGCTAGCCAACACTAGAGCTTTGGTCACTGCCAATTTAATATCTTCAAAATACTTCCTAGATTCAGGAGTCCATTTTATATCATTGCCTTTCCTGATCATATTTTTGATATACTTTATGATTTTAGCCAAGTTACCGATAAACCTTGTCAAACAAATTACTTTTCCTAGGAAGGACTGTACCTCCTTCTTTCTCCTGGGTGTGCCAATCTTCAGAATTGCTTCCACTCTACTGGGGTCTATCTTTATTCCTTCCTTTGAAATTATGTTTCCAATTAATTTTCCTTCTTGCATTCCAAAATTTGACTTTTTGGGATTCAATGAGATGCCAAAATTCCTACATTTCTAAAAAACCCTTCTTAGATGTTTAAGGTGTTCATCATAAGAATATGAAAATATAATGATATCATCTAAGTAAATAAAAAAAACTTATATTTCTCATCAAAAAAGGCTATGTCCATGTCCCTTTGGAAGGTTTCGTCTCCATTCATAAGCCAAAAAGGCATTTTTGTATACATGAAGGTGCCACAAGGTGTTGCAAAAGTTGTCTTGTCTTGGTCATCAAGATGCACCATGTTTTGGTTGTATCTAGAGAAAACATAAAGCATTGATATATTCTAAGATCCAACCACCTTCTGCAAAATGTGATCCATCTTAGTAAGTGGGTAATTGTCTTTGCAAGACACCCTATTTAGATTCCCAAAGTCTACACACAACCTGATCTCACCACTTTTCTTCCTGACAGACACTAGGTTAGCCACCCACTTGAAAAATATTAAGGATACTATAATTTTGGCATCAAACAACTTCCTTAACTCCTTTTCAATAAATGTCAGCAACAAAGGGTTTATTCTTCTCAAATTTTTCTTGAAAGGTTTATGATCATCGTTGATTGGAATTACATGTTGAATTACCTTA
The DNA here is from genome assembly GCA_009831015.1 of Picea engelmannii. Classification (NCBI taxonomy): domain Eukaryota; kingdom Viridiplantae; phylum Streptophyta; class Pinopsida; order Pinales; family Pinaceae; genus Picea; species Picea engelmannii. Next base: position 201,447 of record ML792412.1, on the reverse strand, counting down.
GTATCATAGACCTTTAAATATTCATAACTCCATGCAAAAACATCAGGGAAATATTTCATTAGGATGATATACCTCTGTTTAATTTCTGAATTGAGTGTCTTGGACAGTTTGATGATCTTGGGATCTTTTTGAGTTCCAATGTTGCAATCTTCTATGTCCTCATCATTTGCAGTGATTTTAGGATTTCTGGCTACATCGTTGTTGTCAAAACAAATTTCCAATGGGACCAAGACTTTTGGAATAATGTTATTTTTGAGTTGCACTATGTCTCTTCCAACAATATTATTTTGAAAACAATCATCATTGGTGAACACATATGCATCTTCATTCTCCTCACAACAACGCTCAACATCAATATTTGAATTAGGAAATTCATCAATCATCTTAAAGAATCTTTCTACATGTTTGTCATCTTTAAATATTTTCCAATATTTAATGTTGTCAGGTACTGTTGGCCTATTATTGACTTCAATTTCATAATTTTTGTTAGGAAAAAAAATGGAATCTTGAAAACAGAGGCTGAAGTATCTAGAACATCAACAATTAGATTTTGTCCCCTAGGAATAATTGATAAATTGTATTATGAAAAATATTCAAGAAGATCAAGTAATTTATTTCTATATTCCCTCAATATAGAATGCTTGGACTGATATATACCCTTTACCTGATTTATGACAATATCATAATCTCCATGTACAACTATCCTCCTAGCACCCAATTCTTTTAAAGTCTTCAATCCAAAAATCAATGCCTCATATCAACCATGTTATTGGTGCAATTAAAATCAAACTTGTAAGAACATAGTTTTGTACCTATCTTGGAAGGGTTAATCTACACACCAACTCCATCTCCTTCTCTGCTAGAAGCTCCATCCAAGATCATATTCCACATCTCATCATCTTCATAATTTCCTCTGTTTGATGATCATATTTGTCTTTGATGGTCATAATAGTCATTGGCTCCTACTCTTCAAAAATTAAGTCATTATAGAAAATAGAGGAACCAACCTTAGTATCTACAGAGTAAATATGATGATTGTTTGGTTGGGTTTTTCTACTCACCATGTAATTGAGTAACACTTATTTGTACAACCTCATTTCTTGGCTAAAAACAAGGAAAGTAGCATATGGCATATCCATATTCAAAGTACATTTCAACTTTTCTTCCCAAGATCTAGATAACAACATGCCAAATTTAGGAGGGATGTTAGCAACCACCACATCCATGATCATATTTTTTTGATGGAATTTGAGACAATGATACAACCAGATATTTGATTAAACCCAAGAATTTCACCTTCCTTGAGTCAAAGGAGAAAATATCCTTGTAAGGTCTTGTAATATCTAGGCCCAACTCATCCATGACTACCTTGGGAATCAAATTATGTGATGCTACTGAATCTAACATGGCATTATGTAAAGTCATGTCATGAATTTTAATACTAACATAGAAAGGGGGGACATCATCAACATCACCACTCTCCTCCACATGTGGGCCAAACAAGATAGCAGGGTGATCATCTTGCACATTCAAGGTGTCAGGGGCTTATTCCATTTTGAGCATCTTAATGATCTGATTTCTATATTCACCATTTTTAATCAGCTCATTGAATGGAACAAAAGTTTTGATTTTATCCATTTCATTTTCAAAATTAAAAGTAGATGGGCCTTTTTCTACCTCTTTGATGACTGGTTCCTTTCTTGCCTCAGGTACCTTCTTTGGGGTTTCTTCTTTGGATTTTCCTTTCTCAATTGCATCCTTTGTTGAATTGTATTTCTTAGGCTGACTTGAAGAAGGTATATTTATATGAAGGTCCCTTGTAGGATTTTCCTTTGGGGGATTTTTCGACACCTTTTTTCTTCTGAGGTTGTATTGTTTATGAAACTGCATAATAGAATTTTGAACTCCCTTCTTATACTCTTATGTTTCCATTGACAACATACCATCATTATCTTTCATAAACTTATCATTTGCATCCATAAATTGATTATGTTCTTCTTTAGTTAAGAACACATTTGTTTTTGTATCATCACAACAATGCATATTGTCTTCAATTGTTTGATCAAAATATTCATTTATATATTTTTTTTGTAAAGGAGATTTTATTTTCTGACCACCTTGATTTGTCTAGTCTCTTTGTCTGATATGTGGAACTGGAGCTCTTCTAAAATTTTGATTTCTGGGATGAAAATCAGTTTGATCTCTGGTGGTAGGATTATTATCCAAGGCAATTATTTCCATAAATATTTCCACAGTCTTCATCATCAAATAAAATTTCTTATCTGATGATTGAGAAGTTGAGGTTTGTGCTTCTCCTTGGATATTTTTCACATCTCTATCAGGATTATGTTTGATCTTCCCCGAGGCCATCAGATTTACCTCCACTTCAATTGCATCACTCATCATGTCATCTAGTGTATTGGATATCCTTTCTCTCAACAGCAAGGAAAATTCACTGTCAAAAGAATCAACATATTGAAGTGGAGTAGCTCCAAGAGGGCATTTTACTTTAGTAGGAATTGAATTGTAAGATTTCATAAATTTGGTTGAAAACTCTTATACTATTGCATTAGGTGATATATTTATGTTTTTGTATTGAGTTAGAAACTGAAGAGGATTATTCTTGTCACCCCACATTTCAAGTAAAAGTGTTTCAAAAGATGCAAAATCAGGGATGCTTGCTACAAGAAGAGATTTGAACCATTTTCTAACTTCCCCTTGAAGGATTTGTGCAAACAATATTACTTTTGCATCCTCATGATCTAACTCCTCTAGGCCAACAAAATCATTAAACCAATCTAAATGTCTTTGGGCTGATACATTCTCTTCAACATCAAATGATATGATTGTCTGATTATAATTTTGAGGTAAATCATGCAACTAGGCAGGCAAGGCAAGATGAGAAAATGTGGTTGCCATGGCTCTATGAGGACTTTGAGCTATCTGAACAATATGAGTGGGGACAGTCTAAATAGGAACAATAGGAATCAAAGACTGGAATTTATTCTCATCAAATATCATTTCATTCAAATTAGATTATGATCTAGATATGAACAATGTTTGTTCAAATGTTTAATCAAAGTCAAGGTCATCAATGCTTTTTACCCCGTCTTTGGGAAAAGATAGATTTTTGTCCAGGAAAACAAATGATTTGATTGTCTTTTCTTTTCTTTTGTGTAAGAGTTTTTCAGGATCAGACATAGATTCTATAGGTTCTAGATCAAGATTCCTTCTAGTGTAAATTCTCTTAGGAGCCAGGATTTAGGATTTTCTAAAACAAAAAAAAAAAAACGTTATGCTATTGATCTTATTAAATGAAGTCTCTATGGTAAAAAAGTTCAACCAATAAAGGTGTTTGATTCACTATTACCCTCAGGAATCAAATCTAAAGATTTTAGTCCCCGACAATGATGCCAAAATGTTAACGCTAAGTAAATTGTTGGGTTGAAGAAACAATCTGCAAAGGTAACCTACAAACCAACTTTAAGACTGGAAACTAGCCTTTCCAATCTAGAGAGGGCTCTCTCTGAGTGATCCAGATTATTTTCAGCATGAAATGAGAGCGGAGATATAATAAAGAAATGTACAGAGATATCTCAGATATCTAATAATATAACATAAATGTATTAGAGATGCAACCATAAACACATAGATACAATAATACACAATTTTCTATTAATGAGCGAAAATGTACAAAGATTGTAAAATTACAGAGTGAAAGACTCGCTAGAATGGTGGCAGCTTATCTCTGAGAAGAGATGTGTCTACTACTCACATTCACAAGAAGATGATTTTACAATGAGGATCCAAATTCCTTTTTTATAATAAACAAAATCTAAAACCCTAACCCCAAAAGATGAAAAGCCAACAATTTTGTGGACCCCGTTTTGGGTAGTTTAGTGTATCAACTTCTCGAAGGTGTAACTTTGGCATACGATCTCTGTTTGGGGTGAAAGATGGCTCATTGGAAAGGAATCATCAAGGATATTCATTTTGGGGGCTCAATAAAAGCCTTAAACTATCATTGAGAATCTCAATCCTGAAAACCTTCATTTAGGCCCTCAAAATGGCCCTGGAAGTTAAAAACTGCTAAAAATAGTAAATTACCAAAATTGCTAGAAAATTGTTTTGAGCCAGTTGCAAAACGTGGGTGGCCACTGATATCCGCCTGGATCACTGAGACTTGATATATGATAGACAAATTTATTTTGAACTGATGGTTATATTTAGATGTTTGATATAGTTTTTTCAAGGTTTGATGGCAAAGAGGTATAGTATCTCTAGGGCTATGGAGTCAACCCCTGAAAACAAAAGAAAAAAAATTGCCTGGTAGGTAGAAATCCTTTGAGGAAGAAAGGATAATCACGGTGATGAAATTCGGTTTTGATTTTAATTATGTAGGTTGAAAGAATAACATAAACACATAACAGAATTAGAGCATCATAAATGATGAATTCTGACCTTAGTTAAGAAGATAAACATAATTTAAATCAGTTAAGTCTAGAGCACCATTAGATGAATTTTGCCTACACCCCTTTACATCAAAATAGTTAAGTCTAGAGCACCACCATTAGAATATTTTTCATAAGGAATTCATGACTTCTACATTTGTATTTCTATTAGATTTAGAGCATTACATTGAAGATCAAAATGCATATATTCATGCCCGCCCCACTTTACATCAAAATAGTCAACATATATAGAAATATAAGGATACACTTAGCTGCTAGGGGTCAAACTACTACATCCTAGAGTTATGGATCTGGTTCCATTCAAGGAGAACAACAACCTCTACAAGATTTACCAAAAATAGAAAACCTGATTTTTCAATCATAACATAAATGAAATATCATTTACAATCATATATCCTTAAGAAATATTCGACCATGTAGTTGTGATGAGTCATCATGTGCACTGCTGGAAAACCATGTCACCCTTACACAACGAATTCTGGTTACGATTGCACAATTTTTGGCTACAACATTTGCGTGGCGACTTCGTGTAATGAATCTTCATGCTAAGGTTGCTTGTGCGAATCTAGGTGGAAGCAAGGGCTGGGAACATTCAACTGTGTCCTTAGCTTCTTTATCCAATTTCACTTGTATCCGTAAGGTCCTGTTTCCCTTTCTCAATGACAAGTTTTGTCTCTTTCAATTTCCCACCTTCCTCAACAAAGTTGCATTCCTCTTCAACTTTGACTGAGAATTAGAAATGATTGCACATGCATTGTCTATGGATGGTTTGCATTTCTTTTAATGATTCATGATCCCTTCCTCTAATATTCTCTTTTCTTCCCTGAGCTTGATTATATGGTATTGATGTTCTCTTAGTTGCTTATTCAACCATTTTATGTTCTTTTCTCCTTTTGTGGATGAAGTAGGATATTCCTGACTTGCTTTACTCTGTGGTGTTTTTGCTTCAAGAGCCTTTTTTGTTAGTTTATTTTTCAATTCTATGTTCTCCTGGTAGAGTTGGGCTATAATATGTTGAGATTTCTTGAGTTGTTGTTTCATTTATTTGACATCTGTATCTTTCTCCCCTGGTTTCACTTGCTCTTCATCAATCTTCTGGGCTACAAATTCAACAAACTATGTTTGAACTGTGGGTATGGGAAACCTCCTAGCAGATGACTTGGTGCATGGTTTACTGGGAGCCTGTGTCTCCTTAGGTTCATTAGTGAATTGTAGTTTTCTTCTTTTCTTAATACTATCTGACTAAGTGATGGATTCTCAATCTCTTTTCCTTTTCCCCTTTCAACAACACCTCCTCCTTTTACCCCTGACCTATGAGATGTTGATTTCTCAACAGACAAGGGAGTATCTCTTTTAGGATCCAGGGAAATGTTTTTTGAATTCAAGAAGGAATCCAAGTCCCTGTTTAACTTTCCGATCTCTTCAACCACCAACAACTTCACCAAGGACAAATGGAATAAACTACTCTTTGGCTAGTCAACTCTGGCTTGGACTGTGTCTGTCATTTTTCGTAGGATTTTATATAGGTAGAAGGGTAATTTTAGGGGGATTTTCCCTTTGAAATGCATCAGGATCCTAATGTGGTATTTATGTACCTTATCAAATCTACCCTCACACGTAAAGTGTTTCCGGATTACCCTCAAAATCTTCTCATAAGGTTCTAAAACATATTCCCTAGGAATGGTGGCACCAATCTTCTGATTTCTGTATTTAGGTTTGAGAAAATCAATATAAAATGAAGGGTCTAAGGGAATACCTTTAAACCACTTCTCTCCCTGCATAAGAATCTCTGTAGCAACTGATATGGTCTCCTATGACACTGGAAAAGTGATTCCTTCAATGGTTGTGCTGACACCATTAAAGTTTAGAGAAAATTACTTAGTTAGCTGCACATTATACCCTTGAACCTTTTCATAGAATCTCATGCATCCAGGTTGTTCAAAGGATACCATGAACATTGGGTCTGCGTTTACCAGATTTAAATTATGTGGTTCCAACCTCATGACTTCCCTGCTTCTTACATTCTTTCTTTTTTGTTGAGGAGTTGTCATGATGATGATATATGTCAACCCTGTGTGAACTGCAAGTGTGCAACAATAGATTGTAATAACCTTTGTGAAAAAAAAATGGGAACAATAACCTCTGTGTAGCAAACGAGATAAATAACCCTTGTGAAACAAATGTGAATAGTGACTTTTTTGCAGTGAACAACAACAGGTAGTAGTATAAAACTCTGCGCAACAAACAAATCAACAACATAAAACTTGGTGCAGGAACAAACAATAGCAGAAAAATCGATGCAACAATGAACAATAGCAGAAAAATCGACACAACAACGAACAACAACAAGAAACTTGATGTAGAAACAAGGATGGCTAGAGTTTAGCTCAAATGAAGTGAATTTGGTTATGTGAAAAGAAAATTCGTTTCAGAGGCTAACTTGGAATGGGATCCAAGAAAGGATTTTGAACAATGATTGAAAAAATGGAGAATGCGCAGTAAAAAACAGAGTGAAAGAATTGCGTAGCGGATATCAACACATTGAGTTTTCATAGCAGAGAGCTTTGGAACTTGTTAGAGAGGCTATGGACGATGCATAGATCTTGGAGGCGATGGAGAAAAATAGAAGGTGGCCAATAATTATGCTCGAATGGATAATGGATGGGGTTTTGAAAGGGAAGTGGTTATCCATAGTGACAAGATGTTTCAAGGCAAGTTAAGGATTTGTGCAACGAACTCGCACAACGGGTACACATTTGAAGTTTGCAATGGTACAAATGACATGGAGTGCCATGATTTTTCCTTTTATAACCTCATGATAGTTGATGATGAACCATAATACCTTTTGATATGACATTCACCCTAACCTATCATTCGACCTTAGCACATAATTTCCCACTTTTTAATGTGATTCGAGACTTAGGAAAGTGGAAATTACAAATTGAACATGATGGAATTTACACTCTTGACTCTTTGCATTTTATGATGGTGTTTTATGAAAAAGACAATACACCCTTTAAACCAACTTATGGCTAGACCCCTTACTGACATTTCAAGTCATTCTTTATTTGATTACTAACCTCATAAACCTTTACACACTAACTATGACTCATCTAGGAATGCCTTGATTTTCCCAATATTATGGAATGACTTTGAAAACTTAGGACAAACCTCTAAATCTAGCTATAAAAATCATGGTGCTAATAGTGCACAAGTTTGAATAGGAGATGCAGCTGAAGCTATTGCAACTAACATTTTCGGTTTTGGATTGGACTTTCTCTTGGTTATGGTTTGGAATTTCTTCTTGGTACGCTAGTTCTGGAGGGAGGTATGCTATATTGGTTGGATATTGGTTCTATGGTTTTCTTCCAAAATTATTCTCTTTGTCAAGGTTAAGGTGCTCGAGGGTGGAATTTGTGCCTATGGTTGGGTGACAATATTGAGATATTTTATATGGTGAAATGGGCACACCTATTTGATCCAAATGAATTTCGGTGGCCTTCCACCTATTCCAATTGGTTCATTTTGGAAGTTTTCAAGTTTGTAACTTTTGTTTCCTAGTTTTCAGGTGACTTGCGAGGTCGTTTTGAGGCCCTAAAAAATGTTTTAAAGCTCGTCATAGTCGAAAATGCCATTTGATGGATTTCATAAAAATGTGTATTTTTTGGATAGACCTTTCCAACGGGCTATTGTGTGCTTAAAAAAAATATCGTATGCAAAAGTTACGACCTTGGGAAATTGATGTACTAACTTACCCAAACAGGTCCCACATGACTTTTGGCGCTTCATCTCCTAGGGTTAGGTTTTTGGATGTGTAGGGTTTTTGACGTTCCTGTTTATTTTAAAAAGGCCTTCAGAGACTCATTGTAATCATCTTCTTGCGAATGAGCGCAACCTTCACATCTCTTCTCAGAGATAAGCCGACACCATTCCAACAAGCTTGTTTTCCGCTGCATTTTACAGTTTCAACTTATTTCCTTATTTAATAGAAAACGAGTTTTACTGTATCTCTGTTATTATGTGTTAAGAATATTTTAATAATCTGTATTCATTTCATTCTGCTCATAAAATCCGGATCACTATTTTTCTAACAGGTTATGGGCACACACTATCTTCAGATAGTCTAACCATTGGAAGATACACTAGGATGATTTGCTCAGTTACAGTTGCAGTTGCAGTCAAAGTTGTGTTGCAACAACGAAACCCTAACCCTCTTATTAAGGCTCCTTCAATGAATAACTTGACCTAATTCCTAGATATCCTAGTGTTCCCTAGGCTAATGCACCTCCTGGTACTCTCAACAAGCCAAGACATCAAGTTTGAGTTTTTGGTCAAAGTCGAAGGTTAACCAATTCAAAGAAATCATGAATTACTCTATGAAGTCAGAAAAAAAGTTAAAAGGGGATTGTAACTTTAGAGCATGGAAGACAAGGATTGACCTCATCCTTTCCAATAATAAAGTACTGGATATCATGAAAGCCAAGATCATGGAGCCACAATTTGAAGTAGGAAAAGAGAAGGAACCTCAGAACATTGCAGTTATGGAAACGTTCAAGGACACTGACATCAACGCTATGAGTATCATAGTGGAATCTATAAAATACCAGTTGATACCCTACATCTATTATCTTGACTCATCTAAGAAGATGTACGATGCCCCAACTAACCTCTTCTTAATCAGAAACATTGGACAAGTAATGAGTCTGAAGAATGAGCTCTATGACATGAAAATGAATGATGATGACATAATAACATCATACTTTGTAAGAATCTCTCAGTTAAGAGATCAACTACAAGATATTGAAGAAATCATTTGAGAAAAGGAACTAGTAAATATAGTACTTGATGGCCTTTCCAAGACATGGGATGCATTTTCCGCAAGCATGAACTCAAGAAAGGAATGTTGTGTTGGTTTTGTCACATGGGTGAGAAAAAACACAACACTTGCATGCTTAGTTAAGACAGCGAAACAAGATAGAAGTTTGTGATTTGATTAGATAACCAAATACACATGAAGCAAAGAAATAAAACTAAAAACAACTAAGAAATAAAAGTTAGAGAATCTTGAAATAACTAGAACCCTGAAAAGCAAAAAATGACCAATATATAGCTACCAATGGATCAATATATTGATAGGCTAAACACCGTAGAGAAAGAAAGGGACTTATGAGTCCCCTCTTCCTCCTTGGGAGGGCTCTTGATTTCCCTAATAGAGATATCTTCTCTTCATGCAATGTCAAGTAACAATGGTGAAGAAATACAATGCCAATTCTCTCAAGAGGTGAGTGGAATGGACCTTGCAATGGTGCTTGAATGATTCCAAGAGGAAAGAGGATTCTCAAATAAGAATTCTTCCAACATAAAAATACCTTGAAGTTATTATTTGTCTAGCACACCCATGGCACATATTTATAGCATCCATTCATGGAAATATGTAATTGGTTCATAGTGTGAACAAAGGTCCTTTTAGGACACTTCCTAGCCATTGACCAATCTCCAAGCTATATTTCTCTCAGATATGAGTGTCAAATTGTCTTGGGGGTCGGAATAGAAGTGGTTGAGAGGCCAACAAGATTCATAAATGCATTGTTCATAGAAGTGCTAATATTTTCTCGTAGACAATCGTGCATCTTGCACACAGTGCATGTTGAGGGTTGTGTTATCCTGCACATTATGTGAACTGTGCATAAGCTTCCTTTGGTGAATTTGTTCACATTGATTTTTGAACCAAGTATATAGTTTTTTTCCTTTTGGATGGATTTTGGTGTTATAGGTGGACTAATTGATGTTGAAGTTGATGTATTTCTTCAACCATTGTGTGAAATGTTACAGAATATTTTTCAGTGATAACAGATGCCCCCTGATGTGTGAGGTTAGGAGCATATGTATAGCTAGAATACATCAATGTTTATTTTGATGAGAGGTCCATTGTAAGGAAGAGTGAAGAGAGGAACTGCAAGAGAGATTTTCCAGAGGGAGAGGGAACATTATGGGACCCAAACCTTTCTCTAGGAAAAAATAAAATATGTGTACAAATGAAGCGGGAATGCCCCATGCTCGTGTCATGAAACCAAAATGTGGGACTGTAACTGATGATGGATGCTGATGTAGATAACTGCAGCTCCCTCAAGGGTGGTTGATAATGACAATTGACAGTTATGAATGGTGAATAGGCTATGAAGTGAGTCAAGGACGACTGTAAGAATTGTCGATGACTCATAGGCATTGATTGTAACGTCCCCGAACACCCATGGCCAGGCCATGCTATACGAGGGAACACTTTCGTTCTCTCACTGCGGAACATACTGTGACCTGTCCAACACTCAACAGAACTATACCACATAAATTTTATATAATTACATGCATTTAAAACATACACTCTTGTGATAGCTTCAATATAAAACATAACAGAAAAATACGTTACGTATTGGCATGAATTCACATGGTAATAACAATAAACATATACATGAAATACCCAAAACTTCAAGACAGTTATAACCACACATATGATAAACCCATAAAACAAGCACGTAAATAACAATGTGGCATGTAAATTTATCACACAATTGGTACTTATCTTGGTAAGAATGTCACCAACTGCATGCATGTCGTCCACGAACCTCCCAGCCTTAGACCAAACTGTTCATCACTCTCAACAGTGAGTCACCCCCAAGCTAAGACTAAACTCCACCTGGGTAAAGGGATTCCTAACTAGGCTAAAGGCTCATAGACAATAGGAAAGACTTCGTCCTAGGTGCTCACTCAAATGACAACCTACAATACCTCATTCCCCACATGCTTGTCCCACCCAAGAAAGTGTGACCCTTCTCTGCTCAAAAGTCCCTTGGCTGCACCACTTCCCTTCCAGGGCTTCAACAACAGGCCAGATAGGAAGTCTCATATCCCTGTAGCTGCAGTTCAACACCTTCAGGAAGTCAATTCCCAACAATTGTCTCACCCAAATAATTGCTCACGGGATTGACAACTCGCCTCTTCTATATCCCATGGGCCTGACAACCCACTTCTTCAGTCCAAGTCCCAATCTAACCAACTACACAAACAGATATGGCTATGGATATAGTTTTGGTACATGGAAATGAGTGTATGAAGGATAACTGACTACGTGAGTGAAAAATGGTCATGGATTCATGGCTGAATTCTTGAAGAAATCATGGAAGAGATGATGGTCTGAATGATGGGGGAAGTGTGATGGTAAGAATGATGGGGGGTGTCCCCAAATGAACTAAGTCCCCACGATATGTATGCATGTCCCCAACTTGACACTTGTCATGTTGGAAGCTACTTTGGTCCACTTGTCCCCAACTTTAGAACTTAGGATAAAATAATTATCCATACTTTATGTTTTAAGAAATATTAATATAATATTCCTTTTTGGCTTAAGCTCTCTAGCTTAGCCATTTCCCTTAAATTTTGGCCCTCCCTTTTCCTAACTGGTGAATTTTAGTCCCCCGTCTCTTTTATCGTGGTTGGTCTATGTGCAATGATGTATTTTATATCAATCATGAGACAGATACAAAATAGGCGCACTGGCCTTTAACATCTAGGCACTCTGGACTAATTCCAAAAAATAAGCATCCCAACTTATAATAACTGTCTCACCAACCTATAACACATATCATATACACAAGGCTCGCTAGCCTCCATATTGCACACACTTTAGTTACTGTGTGTGGTATTCGGGAATGTGCACACTACATCATTTTACTGCGTAGTACATGCGCGCACTATGCCATGAAAGGTGCATTACAAAATGATGTCAAAACAACTCACCAACTTAAGTACACTTACATTACATTTACAATTGGGTTCGGGTGAGGGGTATTACAATCCCCTCCCCTTATTTATGCACTGTCCTCAGTGCATCATGTACCCATATACAACAATTTTTTTCAAAAATCCTCAAAAAGATGCGGGTATTCTTCCCGCATTGCATCCTCATTCTCCCAAGTAGTGTCCTCAGGACCTTACCAGGTCCATTAGACCTTTACAAACCCTATGGCTTGATTCCAGAGCTACTTGATTTTCCGGTCCAGTATGCGCACCGAATGCACTCGAAAAGCACCTTCTTGCTTCACCTAAATCACATTCCAATCAATCACATGATTAGCACCAGGTATATATTTCTTTAGCAATGATACATGGAATACATTATGAACATACATGGATGCAGGAAATGCAATCATATAAGCAATTGGACCAATCCTCTCTAGTATTTCAAATGGCCCACAATAATGAGTTGCCAACTTTGAACAGTTTCCCAATTTCAGGGAACTTCTGTTGGCTTTTACTTTCAAAAATACATAGTCTCCGACATTAAATTCCATATGAGTTCGGCCTTTATCAGCATAAATTTTCTTCCTGTATTGGGCAACCTTTAAATTTTTCTTTATTTTTATCATTTGCTCCTCCATTTCTTTGAGAAAATCTGGTCCAACCACTGCTTTGTCTGCTGGGTTATCCCAACTTACTAGAGTGTTGCACTTTTTTCCATAAAGTGCCTCAAATGGACTCATATTTAGAGATTCTTGGTACCCATTGTTGTAAGAAAACTCTACCAAGTGTACGTAGTCTTCCCATTTTGACGGTTTATCCATCACATACATCCTCAACATATCTTCAATCACTTGATTCACCCTCTTTGTTTGTCTATCTAATTCTGGATGATAGGTTGTGCTAAAATTCAAATTTGTTCCAAATCCATTAAATAATCCTTTCCAAATTTTTGAGGCAAATTTTGGATCTCTGTCAGACACAATTGTCTTGGGTATGCCATGTATTTTGGAAATTTATTTCATATAAACATTATCAATGTTCGTTTCCTTGTGAGTGAGCTTAACTGGAATAAAATGAGCATCTTTAGTAAGCTTATCCACCACTACCATGATAGAATCATGTTGCTTGTTTGTTCTGGGCAGTTTGGTGATGAAATCCATCATTACAACTTACCATTTCCACTCAGGAATGGGTAATGGATGTAGCAATCCAGCTGGGTGTCTATGCTCAGCCTTTACCTTTTGACATTCCAAACATCTGGAAATAAAATCTGCTACTTCTTTCTTCATGCCTGGCCAATAATATTGTCTCTTGACAACTGCAATAGTTTTCTGATATCCTGGGTGCCCAACGTAAGGTGCATTATGCATTTCTCCCAATATCAGATTTTTTTAATTCATTATAATTTGGTACATAAATTTTTCCCCTGTACATAATAATTTCCTCATTATCTAGCTTGTACTCTTCAATTTTCTGCTGCAAATTACCTTGCTGTAATTTTGCCACTATTTCCTTGTTTTGCAAATCTGATTTGGCAGCTTCTATAATTTTGTCTTTCAAATTTGATTGGTACATTCTAATGGCTGTAGCATGCAATTCATGTACTCTTCTGCTGAGTGCATCAACCACTTTGTTCTCTTTCCCCTTGATATGCTTTATATCAAAGTCATAATCACTTAGAAATTCTAACCATCTGGTTTGCCTAACATTTAGATTTGGCTGATCAAATAAATATTTCAAACCATTGTGGTTTGTTCTTAGCTCAAAACGTTTCCCCATGAGGTAGTGTCTCCATTTCCTCAAGGCATGCACTATGGCTGCCAACTCCAAATCATGAGTGGCATAGTTTATTTCATGCTCCTTCAAATTCCTTGATTCGTAACATATAATAAACCCATTTTGAGTGAGGACTCCACCAAGTCTTTCATTACATGCATATATGCATACAATGAAGTCTTCATTTGGGTCTGCAATGCTTAGTATTGGAGCACTTGTCAATAATTGTTTCAAGTGTTGGAAACTCTTTTCACAATCCAGTGTCCACTGAAACTTCACACCCTTTCTTTGCAATGAAGTGATTGGGTGTTCAATCTTTGAGAATCCTTCAATGAATCTCCTATAATAGCCTGCAAGACCCATGAATGATCTCACCTCTGTCACATTCTTTAGTGATGACCATTCTCTAATGGCTTCTATCTTCTCAGGATCCATTGCTATCCTATCCTCTGAAATGATATGCCCCAAATAATGAATTTTTTTTTGATAAAATGAGAACTTGCTCAATTTGGCATACAACTGATGATACCTTAATACTTGAAACACCATCCTCAAATGACGTTCATGCTCTTCCTCTGACTTATAATATATAAGAATTTCATCCAGAAAGACAATGGAAAACTTGTCTAAATATTCTCGAAAAACATCGTTCATTAAGCACATGAAAACAGCTGGTGCATTTGACAACCCAAATGGCACCACTGTGAAATCATAATGACCATACCTTGTTCTGAAGGAGGTCTTTCTTATATATTCCTCTTTAATCCTTACCTAATGGTATCTTGATATGAGATCTATCTTTGAAAATATCTTTGCATCCTTTAATTGATCAAAGAGATCATCAATCCTTGG
>ML792412.1:158759-173629 GCA_009831015.1 Picea engelmannii | reverse complement strand
TCTTGTACTTGAACATTTAAGTGGGGTAAAAGGAGGTTGCCCCCTCGAAGAGGCTTATTATCTGAAATTATCTTTTTTTCAAGGCGTTGAGTACCTTTCCTGAAGTTTTTCTATGCTATATTGATGTTTGGTTCTTAACAGAAAACTCAGGTGTGGGAGAGTGCTATCGGATGACAGTACCAAAATGTGGTAGAGGTGATGATACTACAGAGCCAAATGTAGGGATCCTAAAGGTAAATGTCAGAGGGTGTGACTGGTATATGCAATTGATTTACAGAGGGAATAATTACATGCCAGTGTCGAATATATCCCTAAAGTGGTTGTAAGCTTCCTGAACAAGTACCTGCACAAATTAAAGCCAAATACCCGACGTGAACAATATATAAAAAGAATATATGACAGTTATTTGATAAAATTGAAAGTGAGCATGCATACCTGAGTGTGGCATGAGAAAAATTCTCCTCCAGGGCCAAATGCAGATGATAACCCGGGGAATGTGAATGTGTATATGGCGGGATAGAGATCCTGTGGCTGAGAATGGATCAAAAAATGAAGGCACTAGGCTCCTATAAGAGAGTGTGGAAGTTGGGAAAAAGGGGATATATATGGATGGTTGGCCCACAATGCCACCTTATTGTACCTGTCACTATTGTTGAGCTGGTGAGAGAGTTGTAAGGATATTTCAATATTACGGGAGCATGAGGCTACCAATCTAAGAGCGGAGAGGGACATGTTAGTGGTCCTATCATCCTGCACATTGTGAATTTGGTAGTAGGTAGATAGGGGTTGTACAAAGGGTCGTACAATGGATTTTAGGGGTAGGGGACCACAAATGCATAGGAAAAGGGGAAATACTCGTGCATGTGTGCATAGGTATAACTTAGTTTCCCACACATCATGTGCAGTATTTTTCAATGCATTCACGCATGAGGTATGTGCTTCTGTGGCAAGAAATATCACACATAATGTGTGGTTGTCTTTGAGACAGCCGCGCACATGTGTGTGAGGGTTGGCTAGACAGGTGCGCATTGGATGCATGCCTGTCTAAATGACAGGTGTGCACCCATGCATGCCTGTGGAAGACACAGTTTTTCATGTGTGCGCAACTGTCTGAAGAGCAGTTACACACAGATGACCAATTATATGGGGGAAAGTCGTGCATTGTGGGAAGGATAAGGGGTGTAGTGTTTTGGATATTTTATGATTTTTGATGGATTATGAGGCTTATCAGATGTTTTTGTGTGGATGCAGGTGATCAACAGAGCCTATATAATGATTTCAATCCACTAGTGAGAGCACGACTGGGACCGGTTATGAGAGGCTACGAGGGTGCAACTATGCGTACGGAGACACTTGGTAGCCTGTGGGTTGCTCAAGTTTTTTGACTTCCCCTTGATACAATCATAGGAGTTCCTGATTAGGATGTGGAGCACTGATATGTAGTGATTCATTGTGAGGGGGGAGAAACCAAAATTCTCTGCTACATAGGATGTGTAGTTCTTGACGGGACTCCCATTCTGTGGGAGGGCACTAGCCGTCAATCCCCATCTTCCAGGGGAGGATCGGGTGGAGACCATGACAGATCGCCACTGTTCTAGGCCAAAACCTATGTCAGGTTCGGTCATCCATATCGAGACCATCGATGACTTATTTAATGAGTGCATCACGACTATGGTGGTGAGGATCTATAGATCCTTGGGTACTTAGTGGATCACTGGTGGCCAGTTGAGGGTGGTGGAGAAAGTACTGGATGGGGACCTGTTTGCATGGGGTGTGATGATGCACACCAAGATGATGTCCTAGCTGAATCGGTGTCAGTGTGTTGACTCTGGTGACTTTGTGTTCGGGTCCATTCTAGTGGCCTGGTTCTTGAAGAGGGTGCCTCTGTTACGCCCGCGTATTCTGCTAGAGCCAGTGGGGAGGCGATAGTTGCGACTGATGTGGTGGGCACACATGTTGGCTCGTCATGGAGGAGGGGAGGGTTTCTCAAGTGTGGCATCATATGCCACATGTGATATTGCGATATCCATATGCGGGTATGGACTACTGGTAGGATTCATACATGGTGCTACCTCCTAGGGAGGATTGGGACCAGAGAGGTATGTGTTGTATTTGTTTATATTTTGTGATTTTGGTAGATATCCTTTATCATATATGTATATGGATGCTGACATTATATCTGGTGTTTTTTTGTAGATGTTGGCTCCCGAGGATGAGAGGTAGAGGTCATCAGGGAGCTGACTCAACGAGAGTCATCTTGACAGGAGCCTGCACAGCCGAGGGTTGGACATAGGCGTCGACGATATTATGTTGTTACTAGACCAGCTAGAGAGCTACAAGGGGATGTTGCGATAATGTTGAAGTATCTACGCAAATGATTCGAGCGGGTCCTGTAGAGTGTGCATGAGGGAATATGGGCCCACATTTAGGATGAGGAGGTCCTGGACCAATGTGTGGGTGTACTAGTAGAGTGGCATACATTGATCTATAGAGCTGAAGTGGCAGGGGAAACGATGACTGGTTGGATGCCTCTTGGAGCTGGAGGGCCCCCAACTGGTGGGGAAGCTCCGACTAACAAAGGACCTAGGGGGGGAGCTCTGGGGGCACCTTGAGTGCTGATTTTTGTATGTATATGGGTTTATGGGACCAGTTTTGTATAGGGTATTGTATACCCATTTGTTTTACTCATAGGGGTGATGGGACTCATGATCCTAAGGGAAATTGTATATGTATATTTTTTGTAAAATATTGGGGACCTTGATGATGATATATATATGATGGATATATTTTGGATTGTTTTTATGATGTATGATGTCTATTTGTATGTGTTTTGACAGATGTATGATGTTATGTATATGATGTTGTTTAATGTGATAAATGCCAATCTAATACTAGGTTATCCATGTGATCTGCTACTTGATTGAGGTGTCCTGGACTATGTGTAAATGTGATGGAATCAAATTTGTGAGATAGGAGTCTAAATTGTAGGTATTTTTGAAAGAGGCAAGGATCGTGAACATGATATACATTGTTGAGCTGCAGGACCACAAGATGGGTATCTAATAAAACGCTAAGGTGATGAATGTGGCAGTGACTGGCCTTGGTGAGGAGTCCAATGATGAAATTGTATTCGGCTTGGTTGTTGGTGGTCGAGCCTAAACATATGCCACTGGAATGGAGTAGGTGATGTGAGGGGGTATAGATGGCCCAAGCGACCGAAGCGATATTTTGGGTCCAACAGCTGGAACCTTCGGCGTAACTGATGTGGTAGGGTAATGGATGATGAATCTATCAATAACATGGGTGAGAGATCAAACATGAGGAGTGGTGGCAGTAAAGAAGACTAAAAACTCTATAAATGTGTACAAAGAAAAACCTAAGGTAGGGGGGATATGATTAGGCATAAAACTTATTTAAGTACAACCCGTTGAGAGGTTCTTTGAGAGGGTATTCTTCTGGAGAGGCCAAGATGTAAGCACCTTTAATGAGACAATGTTGGATGATGAAGGGGTTGTGTCAAAATAATTTAAATTTCCCATGGATGAGAGTGTCATGAGAGATATCATAGGCTAACATGAGATCACCTTCGTTGAATGAGTGAAGGTTGACATGGCGGTTGAAGGTGGATTTGGAGCATTTTTTGGTTGCCTCATTGTGTTATAATGAAGATCAAAGGTCTTCATCAAGTGACTCTAAGGTCAGCAGGCATTGCTCCATTGGAGAAGTGTCAGGTAAGATCTCCATGGCAGTGCGTAACATGGGTATTTCACACTCGATAGGGAGGGTGGCTTCGATATGGATGAGGTGGAAAAGTGTAAAACCAGTGGCGGTTTTGACTACTGTGCGATAATCCCATAAAGTGGAAAACAACATATGATGCCAATTGGTCTTAAGTTTGTTGATGATACATTGTAGCATGGTTTTTATGACTTTGTTGAAAGCCTCGACCTGTTCGTTGGACTAAGGGTAGTATGGGGAGAAAAACTCAAGGGTGAAGCCTAATTTTGAGGAGAGATCTGCAAATATCTCGTTCTCAAAATTTTTCCCATGATCAGAAACTAACTTTTGTAGGAATCCAAATCGGGTAATGACATGGTTGAAGAAAAATGCACTGTTGTGTTAGCAATGTTGTTAAATTTGGGCATGGATTTGACCCATTTAGTAAAGTAATCCACTTCTAAGACAATGTACTTATGTCCATTACTGGATGGAGGATGGCAAGTCATGAAGTCTATGCCCCACTTAAAGAAGGGGTCGATTGTGATGATTGGGTGTAGAAGAGCTGGTGGAGCTCGTGCTTTGTTTGCATAAAGATGGAATTTGTCGCATTGCTTGACAACATGGATGTAGTCATGAAACAAAGTGGGCTAGAAGTACCCTGCTCGAATGATTTTTTGGGCGGTGGACATACTAGAGAGGTGACCCCTGCAAGCGCCATTGTGGAAATCATTCAAGACTCTGTCGAGTTCGTTGATGGTAAGACATCGTTGAAGAATGGTGTCCACCCCGCGTCAATAGAGAATGTATCCAATGAGGAGGTAGTGGGGGGGCTGATGATGAATGCATCAACAAATATCTCAAGAGAGATGAGACCCAAAATTTTGTGTGTGAAGGTATACGAGGAGGTCGTTGTACTAGGGGTCATCGGAGGGGATGAAGAAGAGGTTCTCATCGAGGAAATCCTCATTTATGGGGGAAGTTTTAGCATCCGAAGGAAAATTCATAATGAGTTCGACGAGGATGATAAATTTGTTTCTTTTGGGAGTAGAGAACTCTAGATAGAATTCTTGGAGGATAACGATCCATAGAGAAAATTTTCCATTAATATGTCATCGACTAAGCAAGTACTGCATGGGGTTGGAATCTACTACGACCTTGGTAGTTCGAAGCAGAATATAGTGTTGCAGTTTTTGGACTACGAGGATGTTGGCCCTTGACCAAGTTTGGAGGGATCTGGTCAAGTTTGACCTATTTTTGGACTTTCACAACCTGTCTAAGGAGGAGCGCAAGACGAAGTAGAGCTCATAGGATCTAGGCCCCTTTTTAGGTTTTTGGGATTATGTAACAGGTATGGGATGCCGACCCATGAGTTTACCCATGTTTAGGTCTAGTTTGTATGTATAAATAGATGTTAAAGCAATGTAGTGAGTACGAATGGCTAAGTTCTAGATCTTTGTGATTGAAGGATTGTAAGTGCTCTGTGCATACTGTCTGAAGCTTGCAGAGTTGAGTGCAAGTGACTGTAGAAGGATTAGTGTTGTATCCTAGCTCAGGGAAGGAGGATTTGGTGAGCTGCGTGAAGATCGTCTGTCCTATGCAGAGTAGGGTTTGACGCTATGTGCCTATAAGAAGCTTGACTAAAGATAATAATGAAGAAGAGTTGGTGGACGTATCCCCAGGGTGGGGGTGAACCATGTATATGTTGTGTTTCTCTTCTTTGTGCAATGTGTTGATGTGTTTATGTCTTTATTTGCTAAGTTATTTGAGATAGATAGATAGATCTATTTAGGCTTTGTGCTAATGATGTATATAGATGTTAGATCTGACTTATATGAATGTGGTAGTGCCTGATCTGGTAGATATAACCTGCCTATTTATGATAAAGTGCTTAGATACATTAGATCTGGGTGAATTTTGCGATGCTCTGTTTTATCTGCGAAGTAGATATTGGTTAAAAAATGATGAACTGATAGTGCTAAGTTCTCTATTAAGTATTATAATAACAGATCTATGTCCCAGCTAAGGTTGCAGACACTTGAGTCCTGCAACCACCCCTTCCTCTACCTCGAGTGAGACTTCATCTGCTTCATAGGTGTTGCCAAAAGGGCCGGTAGTTAGGGTTTTGTTGGTGTGCTGTAGTAGTGTTGAACCTTGGGTTTTCCCTTGTGCCAACAAATGGTTCCATTGCTGGGACCTGAAACTGTGATTGTTGGGAACTGAAGAAAAGTTTTGTGCGTAGATCTACTGCTGAAATGTGTAGTATCGGACCTGAAATTGTGATTGTTGGGAACTAAGAAAGAAGAAGCTTTGTGAAAAGATTCGACCTGAGATTGTGAAAGATATGTCCATAGATATGTTTCCCTAGTGCGCAACATTCTACTTGAACTAAGGAGCTCTGTGCCAAGAAAAGAGGTAAGATATGAGGAAAAGAGGTAAGATCTATAAGCTTTGTGCTCGGATAAAGGTAAGAATAGAGAAAATTTCTAGATCTAGAAGATTTGTGCTCTGAAAAAGTAAGATAATTGGAAATTTGTGTTTCTAAAGTATGAATCTAGGTGTGTTTGATAGATTCTTCCCTAGCTTGAAAACTAGGGCACTAATAGATGAAATAAGGTTTGATATGAGTAGATCCGATAAGAATAGTGAAATATATGTTATACCTATGCATAGAAAGAATGTTTGGACTAACAAATGGATGAAGGATTCTAGAAAGAATTTTTTGCAGGTTAGCTCCTATGATCCTAGAGCGTAGTACAAGAAAGGCTAGGGATCACTTAAACAAAAGAGAGGATTAACCCTCTATTACAATTGCAGAAGACTGAGACATCTTGCTAAGGAATGCCCTGGGAAAAGACCTAGTTGTCTTTGATGTAAATCTATGGACCATGAAGTGTTGGATTGCCCTAGAACGATTTCTAAGCTGGAAGGAATGAATCTGAATCAATAAAATCCTAAGGCAGATCTAGAAATAGCAGAACCCTATAAAGAATCAGAGAATGTATTTCTACAAATGAAAGAAACCCTGAATGACCATCGACATGTCAGATTATCAGAGATCTTCAAGGAAAAAGAATGCATTGAAGCAAGAATAGGATACTTCGACATTGACTGTGTTCTAGATAAGGAAACATAGGTGAACATCATGACAGAGAGAACTCGAGAAGCTATAGGGAATCCTGCTATGATTCCTTCATTAGGAGGAATAGGGTTATTCAGAGGAAAGTTGATAAACCTATGTGGGAAGCTCACTCGCATACCTATGAATGATAATGGAACTTCGACAGAAGAAGATTTTGAGATTATTAAATTTATTGAGGACAACGCCCCATTTACCATGTTACTAGGAAAACCTTGGATTGACAGAAATTGAGCCAGACAAAAGGAAGAAGAGGACGTTTTGGAGAAGAAAAAATAATAATTAAAATATTTCATGACTAGAAGGATCACACACTTGATCAAAGAATGAGAGAACAGATTGAATCTATTTAACACTAGAAACCCAGATGTTGAAGTTGCAAGAACACTAGAGGATCCATAGAATATTGAAATATCTATCCTAGACAAAGAAGAAGTATTATCCGAGAACCCTAGGGAAGAATCTCAACAACGCGAAGTGACTAGGTCAAGAGAAGACAAAAATCAGAATGGAAAAAGGAATACTGAGACGAAGCTCACTAGAAAGAAGGATAGAAAGTTAAGTAAGAAGAGAGGCAAGATCGATAAGTTGCAAAAGGCTCCAGAGGGAACCTCACAGAAGAAAAATTTGCAAAATTTGAGCTTCGTCAGGATATCAGAACAACGACACATGGCACTTCGCCATGGCAAAGAAATATAGTTGTTGGGGACATTATAATCGTTATATCAATGCTCTGAATGAATAGAAATCCATTTATGGCCATCCATCTCACCATCTGATCGTTGGGACTGTGCCATAACGGACAGAACCGAGTTAATGAAGGCCTCATACCCATTGCAAGCGACCCATTGTCGAGTTACCTATTTATCACATCGCACCACGCACCGAGAACACTTTTGCTAATTGAGAATTTGAGCCCACAGACTAAGTTGAGTTTATACATTGATCATCGTGCTTCTACTCTCTTTCTCGATATTGTGTCTAAGATACCCCTCGAACCTGAGATTATTAACCCTGAGCGTGTATATCGGACAAGTTGAGCACTGTAGAAAAAGTTCTTGATCGACCTCATGGTTGAAAGAGTCATGTCGGTGTCTACAGGTATACAAGCATCATCCACGAGAGGACTGCCAACCTCTCCATCCATTTCTTGTGGAGCAAGATGATCCTGACCATCCGATGAGAAGTGAACTAAGCACAGGGATGACTTAGAGAATGATAAATTGATCCCAATTATCTTACCGAACTATATACCACCTTTAATCAGTGTTGTAAACCGCGACAACATACCTAGATATTTCAAGTACACCTTGGTCACTGCATACCTCCCGAAGGGGATATGCATAGTGCGAGCAGACCAAGATAGGATCGCAGTGTTGAAGTTTAGCAACTTCAACCTCAGAGATCGCAAAGTATACAACATGTTATCCCCACATAAGTATCTGACTAGAAAAAAAGGGAAATACTTAAAGGTAATTCCCCAAGCATGGACCCATAACCTCACGCAGTCCACCCTACTCAACGTCATGAAAATTCCCCACTTCAGAAGACACCAAGAGGTGAATGCATGTGTCAATATGATACTATCTTTTTACCATGGAGGATATTTGTGGCTAAACTACTGTATCACAGTGGATATGACGTTGATCAATCAAATCACAGGTTTGAGTATGCAAGGACCCGACCCACAGGATTTCTATACTAGAAAATCCATGGACCGCGCTCTCACACAAAAGATCAAGGACACTTATGGAGATGTCAAGAAGAGAACGTGAGGCTACAAGGTAGAGTCTATTCATAATGGCACAGTGTGCCTCACCTGTCAATTGATTGAAGGGAATTTAGTACGTAAGAACTGACCAACCCAAGCGACTGGTTTTGTAGTCGACCTCGCAGGGAAGTGTGCAGAGGGCCTATAAATGAATTGGGTGAAGTACCTAGTGAACTAGGTGGAACATGAATACAGAGAATCAAGAGATCAAGGATATGAATTCCATTTCAGCTGGCTCTTGATCCTGATAACTTTCATCGCCTGGGATATGTCGGAAGGTACGACCTTCCTGAACATTGAGCCATTTGAACCATTGGCCATGAAGTTCAGTACATTATGGTACTCAAGTGGCATGAATAAGAAATGGTAGTCAAATGTCATGTTACATACATACTACAACCAACTGAATATAGTCGTACATTCGGAGCCTTGCATGATGCCGAACACTTTACACTGATTCAGTCCTCTGATGAAGTTCAACGCTGATCGACATTTCATTTATATCACAACGTGCGTCAATGAGAACAAGCAATAGCTTCAGTCCTATTACAAGCTGATGGAGGAGGAATTAGAGGATATCACCAAAGACTGGTCGACATACATCCTTATTCCAGTAGACCCTGCGGAGATATCTGACATAGACAACCCAAAAACTGCACAAGATACACTCGGGCCCAAAAAGACAAAGAATATTGAAGAAGTACAAGATTTAAGAAGTGCTTTAGTGAAGACTGCTTCCATATCACCAAAGCGAGGGGGTGATGGCGAAGATATAGATGGAATATAAACTAGATAGAAGAAAGGTGAGGTAACACTGCCTAGAGACAAGGAGGACCCCTCAAAGAAAAGGAAGGTTTCTCCCCTTAAGCCTTCTTCCTGGAAGAAATTCAAAGCCTCTATAACTAAGATAAAAACTGTCCTCACCTATGATGATTTCAATTTCATCATAGCAGCCCTGAACGATGCTTCGCTGGAGATAGCAAAGAAGCAAGAAGCTAAGCAAGAGGAGATGTACAATAGAATTGAGGTCAAGCTCCAAGGGGTACATTAGGCACTACAGTCCATCCACGTAGTTTCCACTACGCCTCTGCCACTAGGAACACCAGAACTGGGAGCTGAGACAACCCAACTCCACTAGCTCACTAATACAGCCGAAGCTCACCTTCGATGAGCACAAGAGGAAACAATGCAAGCCACCCAGGTTTTGGTACAAGTATAGGGAGTACTTGTAGAACATCGTTGAGCTGTCGAACAAGAAAAGAGTGCTCTCCAAGAGAAGTTCGATGAAGAAAAGGCATAACTACAGAAAGGAAATAAACAGTTGCTCATCGAGCAAATCGAAGTGAAGGAAGCGGTCAACAAAGCACTATGCTTTGTGACTATCATAGAAGTAAAGGCAGAGGATCAAGTCATGAAGCAAGTAGCACAACTTGAAGAAGTTTCAAGAAGCTGCAACAATGCATCGCAGACCTATAACTATGCATTGTGCCTGAGACCCCACAGGAAGTAAAGGACCAAAGAGAAGCAGCTGCCAGGAGCGTAGTTGAAAGGATAAAGGCCCTTACCTTAGAATGTAAGCAATTCGCTGATCACAGTGCCCAGATATATGAGAAACTTACCGAGAACCTAGAGTTGTAGGCATTGGAGTCACAACTCTAGTAAGCGAAGCAACATGCAGAATCACTATAGGTGCAACTGAAAGCCTTGACAGCTGTGGAGAGAATGAAGAGATCTCAAGAGAAGCAAACCACCCAAAAATAGATCCACACTATCCAAAGAAGAGTTATGGAAGTAACTCAAAGACTCTGACCTATACAAGACAAGGCTTACCAATTGTTCTTAAAGGTCAAGAGCCAGGGAGCAGAGCTAGAGCAGGTTAGCATCACAGCATAACATCACCTGGAAGGACCTGTGAATGATGCAGTCATTCAAGAGTTTGTTGAACAAGAGCTTGTAGCACAACAACAAGTGGAAGTAGTTCGAGCCAAGCTTGAAGCATTCGAAGAAGAACTTCCTACATCAAAGTGACTTGGGATGAGTCTTAGGTGAGTGTTGGGGGCTTGTTGGCCCTTGACCAAGTTTGGAGGGATCTGGTCAAGTTTGACCTATTTTCGGACTTCAGCAGCTTGTCAAAGGATGAGTGCAAGATGAAGCGAAGATCACAGGATCTTGGCCCCTTTTTGGGTCCTTTTTGGGTTTTTGGGATTATGTAACGGGTATGGGATGTCGGCCCATGGGTTTACCCATGTTTAGGCCTAATTTTCATGTATAAATAGATGCTAAAGCAATGTAGTGAGTATGAATGTCTAAGTGCTAGATCTATGTGATTGAAGGATTGTAAGTGCTCTGTGCATACTGTCTGAAGATTGCAGAGTTGAGTGCAAGTGACTGTAGAAGGCTTAGTGTTGTATCCTATCTCGAGGAAGGAGGATCTGGCAAGGTGCATGCAGATATCTTGTCATATGCATAGTAGGGTTTGATGTTATGTGCCTATAAGAAGCTTGAATGAATATAATAAAGAAGTAGAGTTTGTGGACATAGTCCCAGGGTGGGGGTGAACCATGTATATGTTGTGTTTCTCTGCTTTGTGCAATGTGTTGATGTGTTTATGTCTTTACTTGCTAAGTTCTTCGATATAGATAGATAGATCTGTTTAGGCTTTGTGCTAATGATGTACATAGATGTTAGATCCGACTTATATGAATGTGGTAGTGCTTGATCTGCTAGATATAACCTGCCTGTTTATGATAAAGTTCTTAGATACATTAGATCTAGGTGAATGATGTGATGCTCTGTTTCATCTGTGAATTAGATATTGGTTTGAAAATGATGAAATGACGGTGCTAAGTGCTATATTAAGTATTATAATCACAGATCTGTGTCCCAGCTAAGGTTGCAGACACTTGAGTCCTGCAACCACCCCTGCCTCTACCTCGGGTGAGACTTCATCTGCTTCACAGGTGTTGTCGAAAGGGCCAGTAGTTAGGGTTTTGTTAGTGCACTGTAGTAGTGTTGAACCATGGGTTTTCCCCTATGCCAACAAAGGACAACTGCTAACGCCAATTTATCATCATGATTATACTCCAAGGGTGGCCCTAAAAGGTTTTTACTAATGTAGTAAATCACATGTTCACGCCTGTCATCCCCTAATTGGACGAGGACTCCTGCTACTGAAATAGCCGAGGCAGATAAGTAGAGGATGTAATCACAATCATAGTATGTGGGACTAATCAAAAGGGCATTGGATAGGGATGATTTTAAATCATCAAAGGCGGCTTGAACATGTTTGTCCCATTGAAATGGGATATAATGTTGCAGTAGGTGGAGAAAACCATGTGCACAAGTGGCGTAGTCTGGGACAAAGTGATAGCTTGGACCTTGAGGGGATCCATAATGATGCCATGTTGGGTGATGATGAACCCAAGGAGGTGCCGGATGGTGATGCAAAGACACACTTGACGAGGTTCAAGCATATATTATATTGGCGACAGCGTTGGAAAATGATGCGTAATTCTTCTAAATGTTGGGTTCGATTTTTGGATCGAGCAGTGAGGTCATCCAAATAAGCAAGGATGATGTGAGCAAGATCATGCAAAATGTAGGTCATGGCCTGTTGAAATGTAGCACCGACATTTTTTATTCCAAAAGGCATGATGCGATAAGAAAAGGTACCCGAAGGGGTTGTAAAAGTGGTTTTGTATTGATCTGTTGGTTGGATTTGAATTTGATTGTAGCTAGAGAACACATCCATAAAGGATAGTGCTTCATGGTCAGCATAATCATCGATGATTTGGTCGATGAAAGGGGTTGGGAAGTTTTCTTTGGGACAAGTGTGGTTGAGATCATGAAAGTCTATGCAGATGTGAATAGTTCCCTGTTTTTTGTTAACAGAGACAAGGTTGGAGACCCACAAAGTGTACACAATGGGGTAAATTAAACCAACAACGCATAACTTGTCAATTTCAACTTTGATAGCCGCAACTTTGGATGGGTGGAGGGGGTGTTGATTTTGATGAACAGGGGTGATATCTATCCAGGTTTCGATTCGATGTTCGACTATAGAAGGATTCAGGCCAGACATCTTTGTATATGACCAAGAAAAAATGTCTCGTTATTCCTAAAAGAGAGTTTTATAAGCAATGATTTCTTCAAGGGAGCATGTGACACCAATGGTGATTTACTCTATGATGCCAAGTTTAATGGAAATGTCAATTTTGATGGTGGGGGAGATGTTGGCCATGTTTCCTTCTTCAAAATCATCGAGGGCAAGGATAGGGTTTTTGAACTAGTCAATATTCCCCCAAGGAATAAAATCCTTGGTTTCAATTGCGCACAGGGAGGCTTGGGTAGAAGGGTGAAAGGACTCATGTGAAAGAAAAATTGCTCAATGATGGAACACATTCCATGGGAAATTGGGGGTAGTGAGTTCCTCCAGGATATCTTCGTCACAATGGAAAATGCAAGAATACAGGGGATCCTTGGAGGTGGCAGGGGGAACTATCAATGGGTAAGTATTATTGTCCTCAAGGGGTGAGGATGTAGAGGGGATATCATGTACGGGGTGTGATGGCTCATTTGACATAAACCAAATTTCACGATATTGTGGATGGTACCTCATTCGCTTGGGGACTGACAACAAAATACAACAAATGTCAGTAATTTGAGTCTCCATGGGGAGTGACTGAGAGGGATATGGTCGAGATGTGTGGTGTACTACGGATAACATTTTTCAGAATTGAGGTAGATCTTGGAAATCATGGGTGTAATAGACATATTTTGAACATACGACACAAGTGAAATTGGTTTGTAACCCTTTCTTGCTTGCGGTTGAGGACTCCGTAGTAGCAGTTGAAGTACTTGGTGGAGTGGTAAGAAATGCGGTTGATTTGGGGAGCTGTATAAGATTGTGTAACTCTGGAAGAGTAGGAAATCTATTAGTGGGGTTTGCTTCTCTTTCTCATAGTGTGTGAGATTTAGCTCGGGGAGGGAGCAGATCTATGGGTTCGTTCTTCCTTCATCTTCCCCCAGTGGTGGTGGTGGTGTCACTATTTGGGGCTGGGGGTGGTGTGGTAGGAGCCTGTACCAGGATTTGCATCAGTAATCCCTTTGTCTGAGGAGGGAGAGAAGGTGTAGGAACCATAGTAGGTGGATGGAGATACCATACAAGGATGTCGAGCACCATGTTGGGGAGGGTGAGAGTATAAGATACTTGGAATTCTTGGACTCTAGGTGGGGGCTAGAAAAAGGGGATTTGGGTATTGGCTCGGGGGAATGATTCCCATATGGCTATTTTCCCCTAAGGGGGGGGGAATCCAGGAAAACTGGTGTGGTGGTGTTCTTAGGGAATTCCTGAGGTAGTATTTCTCTGACTGGTGGAACTTCGATGTCAGGAGGGGCCTCAACGAGAGGTGTATTTCATCTAATATCTATTCCGTTGGAGGAAACTACACACACTTGTACTGAAATAGAAGAGTGTAGGAGAGATGGTGCTCCATGATATGCTCAAAACAAGGATGGGTCCTTGAATATTCCAGGACCCATGTCGATGACCGAAAAATCATCAGAGCTAGTGCAGACAAGGGGGAGAATGTGATCAATGTTGGAAGAATTATTAGGCTCGTAATGTGTAAGTCGGTCAATGGTGATGATTTTCCCATTGCGGGGGAACATCATCATATGAAACATAAAAGAGGCTACCACCTTCATATCATACATGTAGTTATGTCTGAACAATATATTGTAATAAAGTGGGGCATCAATAACTTCAATGTCAGTCAAGATGGTTTAATTTTGGAATATCCCTTTAGGGGACGACGAACGACCATCGTAAGCTCTCAGGGTGATGGCAGATGGTTTTATCTCAGGTGAGACGAGTTTTTTCAATACTACTTTGGACATGATGCATGTGGATGCACCTTCATTGATTATGCATCGATGAACTATGATGTTCCAGATATTAATTGGTATATGAAAATACACCAGGGCAGGGAGGCGTGGTTCTCCGCTATCTAGATCAAAGGTGATGAGCCGAGTATCAGCTGGTTCGACTTCCCCCTGTTACAGGTATGAACTAACTGAGAGGGGGGGGGGTGAATCAGTTAGTGTATATTATTAACCATTTGTCTCATTTTTAACTTTGAGTCATTAATCTTAGTGGCAGTGAGTCTTTACTGTGAAATCCAGAGTTATAAATATAAACCAGATAGCATAAAGAACAACAATCACACACAGCATTCATTCACA
>ML792412.1:139249-151751 GCA_009831015.1 Picea engelmannii | reverse complement strand
TTCATTCTCAACTGTTCAAATCTCAGTCTATGAGTTTGTAGCTTGGCATCTTTAACTTTCTCATTTCCCTCATAGCTACTTATCAGTTTTCCCACATTTCTTTAGCAGTTTGAAGATTCATTACTTTCACAAATTCTGATTCATCCAGACCACTGAGAATAGCATTCATAGCTTTTGCATTAAATGTGAACTCTAATTTTTCATCTTTAGACAGAAACACAATTGGTTTTGTATATCCTGTTTCTACTACTTCCCAAACATCTGCTCCCAGAGACATTAAGTATGTTCTCATTCTTACCTTCCAGAAGGAAATATTTGTGCCATTAAAAATGGGTGCCTTGTTGGTTGAACCATCATGACTAGTCATGATTTCACTGCCAGATCTTCCTTACACTAAAGGAACCTGCTCTGATACCAATTGTTACAGGTATGAACTAACTGAGAGGGGGGGGGGTGAATCAGTTAGTGTAGATTATTAACCATTTGTCTCATTTTTAACTTTGAGTCATTAATCTTAGTGGAAATGAGTCTTTACTGTGAAATCCAGAGTTATAAATATAAAGCAGATAGCATAAAGAACAACAATCACACACATCATTCATTCACAAGTATGAGACATAGATTTTTCAAGAGGAAACCCAACCAGGGAAAAAACCTCGTCTTCTTAAGATGTTCAACAAGCTCCAACTTCATTACATCTCATCTTTTATGAGCATCAACTCATAGAGGCTACAACCTCTGATTGCTAGCACCAACTGGCTGAGAGCACCAACTCCCACAGAATCCCAACACCCACTGGGTGGAAGCACCAACTTCCTTTTTACTTCAGCACCAACTGAGTGAAGGCACCAAACTTCAGATTCTACAAGCACCCACTTGCAGAGAAAAAGACATACGTCTCCCTAGCACCACCCTACCACCCTAATTTGCCAAAATACATATTGCTCAAATCAACTTGTTCATTCTGATATAGCTTGTTTATCCTTTCTGCTGATCTTCTCTGTATTCTTCACTGTTTCTGATCTGCTGCTCTGCCTCATTGTCCTCTGCAGCCCATCCTCAACTTCTTCTCCTATCACGTAGATTCTCCTCCGTTTCTCACATCCAGAGAACTCCCTCTTTCTCACATCAACAACAGCGATTCATCGTTGTTCCAGCGCATTATATAGATTCTCCACATGCAGAGGTTTTCCATACGTTTCTCAAACCCAACTGCAATTTTTCTTTCTTTCATTCTTTCTTCTGCTTTTCGCATGCTAGCATTCTCCTTGATTTTCTGAACTGACTCTTTGCATGCCTCCTCTACACATGCCACATCATGCAACGTTGTGTTCCTCCTGTCTTAACTACCAGTCTATTTTTAGACTAAACGTCTTTCTGCTTTTCTCAACTCCAACTGCAGTTTCCCTTTCTTTCATTCTTTCTTCTACTTTTCGCATGCCAGCGTTCTCCCTGACTTTCTGAACTGGCTCTTTGCATGCCTCCTCTACGCATGCCACATCATGCAATGCTGCGTTCCTCCTGTCTTAACTTCCAGTCTAATTTTAGACTAAAAGTCTTTCCACCGTCCAGAGTGATTAGAGAAACCAAACTGTTTCAGCATAGTTTTCAACACTGTGTTTCAGCCCACCGCTGTGTTTCAGCATATGTATCAATACTATGTTTCAACAACTGTTCCAACCCTGTGTTTCAACATATGTACCATTGTTTTGTTTCAGCTATTACATAACCGTGTTTCAGCATAAGTTCCAGCTCTGTTTCAACATTGTGTTTCTGCGTTTGTGATCCAACATTTGTGTTCCAGCATCTGTGTTCTAGCTTCTGTGTTTCAGCATCTCTTGTGTGTGCTCCATAACCAACCGATTGCCATCATTGACAACCTTGACAGTCTGCGTCTTCTGTGTTTCAGCATCTGCATTCCAGCATCTGTGTTCCATCATCTGTGTTCTAGCTTTTGTGTTTCAGCATCTCTTGTGCGTGCTCCATAACCAACCGATTGCCATCACTGACAACCTTGACCATCTGCGTCATCTCAGCTTCTGTGTTCTAGCATTTGTGTTCCAGCACCTGTGTTCCATCATTTGTGTTTCAGCATCTGTGTTTCAACATTTGTGTTTCAGCATCTGTGTTCCAGCATTTGTGTTTCAGCATCTGTGTTTCAGCATCTGTGTTTCAGCATCTGTGATTCAACTTCTGTGTTCTAGCATCTCTTGTGCGTGCTCCATAACCAACCGATTGCCATCAATGACAACCTTGACCATCTGTGTCATCTCTGCTGTAGCCATATTTCCAACACCCCCAAGGCAGAAAGCAAGGATTTTCATTGTGATGGATAGGTTTGGAGGATCTCCAACATAGACATGGCTACAAGAGATTGTGCTAATTCATCAAACAGATTGTAGTTATGTGGTTCCCTAGCATGAGGGTTATGTACATTCCATCGTAAAGGAATATGGGTTATATAAGGGTTTTGTTCAGTGTTAGGGTAGGGAATCATCATAGGTTTCCCGACTATAGCTAGAGTTGTTTCTAAGGTGGTTGGGATCGAGTAAGGAGGCAGGCCATATTGTCGACCGCGTGTTTGCAGAAGAATCTCTTCTTCGCTGATAAGGAGGATATTGCGATCGGTCGGATTGCCAGGTTGATTGGGACCTGGGTTTTGATATTGCCCCATTTGTGGTGGGGCTGAGATTATCTCCTGTAGGTTATTCATCACACCTTGGTGTGGAATATGGTTTTGAAAAACAATTGGAGGTGGAGGTAGTAAATAATGTTGTGGGGAATGTTGAGGGGCAGGCAGCGATAGAGGGCGTTGCGTGTTCATGGATTCTTTCATATGTTTGAAATCATAAATTTGGGGGAAATGGTGAGTATAATGTCCATACTCACCACATAGAGCATAAGGGAAGTTACTTTTGTGGTTATCATTCTTCCCTTTTTGTGGTTGATTTTTATTTTTCCCCCCTTGGAGGTTTTGGTTGCCTTGATTCTAGTTTCCCCCAACGAGATGGTTTTGTTGGGGGTTATTTCCTCCCGGTCCCGTGTTGTTATTGTTTCATTTTTTCCCTTTATTATTGGCATTATTCAATCGATGGGCCATATTTTCCATATTCAATTGTTCAAAATTGTGAACTTGTTGAATGGGAGAGGATTGAACAAAATTGACGCTGACATTTGGTTGTCCTGGTGGAGGAGAAACTAACCAAAGAAGACCAGGAAATGGAAAATATGGATTGTTTTGTGAAGACAATCCATATGGCATGTAGGAATATGAATCACTTCCACTACTACTGGGGTTATATGCGGGGGTTTCGGGTGAACTCGTACTTGGTTGAGAGACTGGATGCATCATTGGTATCGGTGGGGGTCCACCCAATGGTGGAGGGGTAGTAACATGATATGACTATTGGTGAGTGGGAGGACGATAATAAGATGCCCCTCCATAGGATTGAGGATATTGTTGTGA
Source organism: Picea engelmannii (assembly GCA_009831015.1). Lineage (NCBI taxonomy): Eukaryota > Viridiplantae > Streptophyta > Pinopsida > Pinales > Pinaceae > Picea > Picea engelmannii. Next base: position 148,285 of record ML792412.1, on the reverse strand, counting down.
ACCATAAGTGAGTGATAGGTGTCCATAAGGATTGAGATGGGTCATAAAACCAATCAACCCATCTGTAGCGTGGGACATCCTAGTTGTTTCCTGGCCAAAATGGTATGGGTTTGGGTGCATCAGACAATACTGTGTATAAGTAACCTGATTGAGCATAGATGAGGTAAAACTATTGGGCCTTGCTGATGGATTCCTCTTCTGATTGAGGAAAAGTAGATGCTACATCCTTGGCAATAACAGAGACGAGTGATTTAAGAAACCAATATAGACATTGTTCTTTGGTAGTTTCTTCTTTACACAAACTACGTTGCCAACAACATTCATGGATGTGGTCGTATATATGGGTAGAAGTGGTTTGTTTGAACTCAGATAGAAGTTCTAAACCAATGTAATGACAAACTGGCAATTGGAAAAAGGACAAAAGGCCTTGGCCAGTGATTCAAATGTCACATGGGGCCTTGATTTGTCGTCCACATACCATTTGGCTAATGAGCCAGTGAGATTTCTTTGGAATAATATCAAGAGGATGGAATAACCCATGATGTTGTTTGAATATCACCATAAGTGGAAGGTCATAACATGGTTGGTGGGATCTACCCTATTTTTCCTTCAAACTTTGGAATGTCTGAAGGCAATTTGTAGGCATATTGGGCCAAGTGGCATCATGTAAAATGGGATCATTCGTGAGTTTGTTTAAATCAGGAATGTTGAGGGATGCCAAGTATGACATAGGGATATTTGGTAGAGGATTAGTTCCAACAATTGTGTGAGTAGGTAGTGGACCTATGCCTTGATAGGGATTTGGTGGGTTTGTACTTCCCCCTTGCAAAGAAGTTTGACCCCTGCCTCCTTATGAAGAAGAACCAATAGATGGACTGACTTGGGTACTTGACCCAAGAAACGTGGAACCAAGTAAAGTGGATCCCAAAACCGTATCACTCACAGGTGTGTGAGATGGTTAATCCAGTGAGTTGGCAAGACTAGGGACTCCTAAAATAGGAAGGAGATTCTACAAGTGTCTAGAACAATGAGGATTTTGTGGTTCCCCTATGGTTCCGACTAGTAAAGTGGATGTGCACAAATGGTGACAAGAGAGAAATAAATAAACAAGAGCTTTTGAACTTCACAAAATAGTATAACTCACAATTGCATGTAATCAAATGAACATCATACATAAATCAACTGTAAATAAACAAACATGTGGATAGGTGGATTTTGTCCACGTGGGTGAACAATACAAAAAATGCTCGTGTCCTAAAAGACTTATTGTGCTTCCTCTCAATTCAGCATTGGGCCTTCCAATAACACTTAGCAGTGGGGTATGAAGCCACCGAAAGAGGAACTAGTGAAGGTTGAAGTAATCAGTTATAATGAGGGGTAGATGGTGCATATCCCGAAAGAGCTGGTGATATTTCCCAATAGCCACACAAAATCTAATCAAGGTGCTATTGCATCCCACAAGCGCCACTTGGGTTGATATCCTATGTTTGGCCATTAAGTACCTTGGTCAAAGTGTGACATTTATATTTTCAGCCTAAGAAATGGGTCACGGGCTTAATGCCCTCACAAGAGTTGGCCGACTCAAGGAGGGATGCGCAAAAAAACTGGACCTTAGACTTCGACCCTTCATGGGAATATCCCTGCCTTATGGTGTAGGAACACTTGAATTGGAGGATTTTAAAAGATCTATTCTCAACTTCTATTGTTTCAAAATGTGAGAACCTGATAACGGGGGGTTATTTGGATGTCTACCCCCGAGATCCTACCTAGACTAGAAATTATGTGTGTGAGGAGTGGCTTTGTGTGCAATAAAGTCTAAAGTGTGCAAAGATTTTTAATAAGTTAAGTGTGATATTTTAACATGTAGACCTCCTATGGTCCTTACAAATATTCTTACCTAGCTTACTATGTTTCTTTGGTACAACCTTGTGGAATATTTAAATCCCTAAAGAACTAGCAATGTGGACATATGGGTCCTTACAAATCCTTTAAACTCCCTAGAATTTTTTCTATACTAAGAAATCTTTTGAGACAATCCTATAATTGTAGACATGTGGGCATGTATGGGCCCATTACTTTATCTTTTAAACTTTCCTAGAGTGTTGTCTAAACTAAGAAAGATTTTAGAAACTATCATAATATTGCAAACATTGGCCATGTATGGGCCCTTACAAATCTTTAAGATGATTTCCAAAACTAAGAGTAACCCTAGGGGGGATTTTTCCTCTCCTAATGATTTGTTAAGGGAGATGAAATGTCCTTTCAACCACATTTTTTTATTCCCAAGATCACACTAGGGTGCAGGGGAAGAGCATACTTGTGAGTTAAAATTGATTTCTAGTCCCAATTTAATTGATTGTGTTTGAAAAAAAACAATAAATTCAACTCAAAATTTTAAATTCCAAATGATCTATCCATGTGGAAACAAATAAAAGAGAAGAATAACAATTTTTTTACCCCTATGTGCTTATGTTAGCTAACCTTTCTTGTGAGAAAGGACTCCAAGTGACGTGTAGTTTCTTTACAAAGTGCAAGAAATTAAAATATGAAGGCTAGGGGCCCTCAAATCATTCATAAAAACCATTACAATTAAAAAAAATTGAACTTATGCGCGGGCTATAGTTCTGACAGGCGCAAAGGGAGAAAAATGCGCAGAGTACGCAAAGGGATGAAGTTTGTCACATGCAAAGTGCACGTCTATGGGACTTGAAAGTCATGCACTTCCTGTCATGCGTCAGGAAAGAAATTTCCATGTGAAATACTCTTACCTCGGCTTTGAATTCTGACTTTGGTGAGTTGGGCTAGGCCTATTTTGGTACCTGCATATCAAAACAATAAAAAATAAGTGCTCACAAGACTTAAATAGGGAAAATTTTGATACAACTCCCTAGTATGGTCACCAATATGTTGTGTTGGTTTTGTCACATGGGTGACAAAAACACAACACTTGCATTCTTAGTTAAGCCAACTAAAAAAGACAGAAGTTTGTGAGTTGATTAGATAACCAAATACACATTAAACAAAGAAATAAAACTAAAAAAAACTAAGAAATAAAAGTTAGAGAAGCTTGAAAGAACTAGAACCATGAAAATAAAAAAATGACCAATATATAGCTACCAATGGATCAATATATTGATAGGCTAAACATCATAGAGAAAGGTAGGGACTTATGAGTCCCCTCCTCCTCCTTGGGAGGGATCTTGAGTTCCCTAATAGAGAACTCTTCTCTTCATGCAATGGAAAGTAACAATGGTGAAGAAATACAATGCCAATTCCCTCAAGAGGTGAGTGGAATGGACCTTGCAATGGTGCTTAAATGATTCCAAGAGAAAAGAGGATTCTCAAAGAAGAATTATTGCAGCATAACAATACCTTGAAATTCTTATTTTTCTAGCACACCCATGGCACATATTTATAGCATCCATTCATAGCAAGATGTAATTGGTTCATAGTGTGAACAACCTTGCCTTTTAGGGTACTTCCTAGCCCTTGACCAGCCTCCAAGCTAGATTTCGCTCAGATATGAGTGTCAAATTTTGTTGGGGGTCGGACTAGAAGTGGCTGAGAGGCCGACAAGATTCATAAATGTGTCATTCATAGAAGTGCACATATTTTTTCGTATACAATTGTGCATCTTGCAGACAATGTGCACTAAGGGTTGTGTTAGCCTGCGCATTATGCGCATTGTGGGCACGCTTGCTTTGGTGAATTTTCACACTTTGATTTTTTAACCGAGTATATAGTTTTTTTTCCTTTTGGATGGATTTTGGTGTTGTATGTGGACTAATTGATGCTGGAATTGATGTCTTTCTTCAATCATTGTGTGCAATGTTGCAGAATATTTTTCAGTGATAATAAGGAGTATCCCACATTTGAATAAATTTGGACTTCTTGTGCACAAGAAGAATCAAGGATTAATGCAAAAGACAAATACCAAAAGAAATATGATAGTTAAGCCTTCACAGAAAAATTCAAGAATTTTAGGAATAAGAGGATGTTTGGAAAAGGATATGTCAAAAAACAATGTTTCAACTGTAGAAAATATGGTCACTACAAGAACCACTATCCTAATTTAATGAAAAGTAAGGAAAGAGATGAAGCAACAATTGTAGAAGAAAGGGAATCCTCAAAGAAATCCAAGCAGGATAAAACAAACTTCTTCTTCTAGTCAAGATGAAGTGCGTTGGAAAATTCTCGAGGAATCTATTATATAAGTAACAACTGCCAGATAGGTCGAAATAAGAATCAAAAACCTAAGAGACCCAGAAGGATTCAAATCAGAAAGAAGTCAATAAATCAAGAAGAAATTAGAATAAGACTTGTGACACTTTGTAGAAGTCAATAAGAATGTAGACAGAAGCATGGACTCTCTTAGATGGAGGGAGATGATTACATAATTCCAAAAGAAGAGCATGTATTCATGCATGAAGCAAGGATTAGTAGGGAGCTAATCCTAAATGATATGATCCATTGAAGAATCCGTAAAGATTATGAAGTATCTATTCATGTTCCCCATTAGAAGTAGCATCCATGATAAGAAACACGTGTTTAGTTTGACTCTAGAAGAATTTTTCTTCTAAAAGAAGCCTTAGGTATCTTTGGTTGTCCATATGCATCCATGTTCCTATGATGAAAGGAATAAGTTGGAATATTCAGGAAGGAAGGGCATGGAATCTATACAAGACTCCATGGAACCAAAAGCTAAAGAGGAACATGAGGAAGAACATGAATATTCCAAGAAAGAAAATCCAGAACAACCAACAATTATATCGAGAATCATAACACTACCAACTTGGTTTGAACCCACTAGAAGAAATCAATCAGAAGAAATGGAAGTTGTGATGAAGAACAATGTATGTAATCAAATGTGAAAAATACTTATGAATGGAAGCATTACGAGATTCATAACTAGAGGTTCTTCCAGAAGGAGGGAGAAGACTAGGATGACAAATTGTTCCAGTAAACCAGATATACCTCTTGCAATATCCATGGATTGTAATTTACATGTAAAAGATTATTTTTCCCAATAAAGAAAATTGAGAAACAAGTCCATACCAGAAAGATTTCCATGTATGTAAATGGAAGAAGACCTTGTATGGATTCAAGAAATTTGATGCAGAGTATCTGATTTACAAAAGAAGCGTGGTGAAAAATTCCCATGACAAAGAAAGTGTACCATAATGGTTATTCAGAAGTCCGGGATGATGGATTGCAAATCTATGGCTAACTCCCATGATAACAGATCTGAAGAAGTTAAAGAGACTCCAATCTAGTAGACCCATCTCTTTATTGACAATATGCTCGTTAATGTATTTGGAGAATACTCAACCATATATTTTTTTTGTGGGACGTTTAAGTTATGGCATACAACTACATGAATTTATCAATTCATATTAGGCAGGGAGTGCAGATGAAAGAAGAAGTGATACTTGGATATGGTTTAGTTTGAGCTTTGCCATGATAACATGGGCTAGAAGGAAACAAAAGTCTATTTCAATCAACACTACATAATCATAGTATACTTCATCTTGTGATGTGGCTCCGTAATTTGATTCCTGGACCGTCTGATCAGGTGTTGAATTCAACCATGATATATTAATAAAAGATATGTGAATCTTTTAGAGAAACTATGTTCCATGATAGGTCAAAGTTGTGTTCTATTGGATGGAATTGTTTTTATTACCATGGAGACTATCACTAGTGTTGGATATGATTTCCAGCTAGATGGATAGTTAATATGTCGATGGAAAAACATTCTCCCCGTGGAAAATGGTCCAGGACAATCATTCTTCTAGGACGTATTAGAAGAATGATTCTTGTATAATTATGTGGAGTGGGTGACTTATTCAACATCATGCCTGATTACTCAGATGGAGTATGGATTCAAGAGATGATGTAGTTGATGCTATCAGATGATATTGATAGTGATGATGGTGCTCATGATTTGACCATGAGATATCCTGTGTGGCTATGATGATGCTACCGGTTGAATGCTTTGTTTGTTCTCAATACCATTTCCTTTAATACCTCCATATCTAGGAGAGAGTGTTGATATTATGGTATCTTCGGGAGGTATTAAATTCTACATGTAACCTTGACGAGACTAGAATATTCCGGGAAGCAAGAGAAACCCTAAAACGTTGGATAATAACCCTAAGAGACAAGTCAACTCAAGAGAATATTTATTATTAAGTTATTATCCTCTAGAAGTAGAAGTTGACCCATTTAGGTCACTTGGAGGACTATAAATAAGAGGGTGTTAGAGCCCATTTTTCATTCTAACTCTCACAACTGCATAAGACCAATGGTGTGCAAGTTTGGAGAGGAGCTGCAGCTGCAGCTGCTACAACTAACATTTTTGGTTTTGGCTTGGAATTTCTCTTGGTTATGGTTTTCACTTTCTTCTTGGTATGCTATCTATATAGATATGTAATCTACCTTGGCTGGCTATTGGTTTTATGGTTTTCTTCAAGAAATATTCTCTCTATCAAGGTTAAGGTGCTCAGGGGTGGAATTTGTGCCTATGGTTGGGTGACACTATTGAGATATTGTCTATGGTGAAATGGGCACACCTATTTTCTAACATCCACAATGATGCAAGACCTTCGTTGTGATAAAAGGGGGATTCTATCCATCCACTTCATAATTTCATCTAAGTCCCAAACTTTGCATGCAACCGATTAAACTCATATCCAATGTTTTTCCATCTCCGCACTTTGACTAATTCTACTTCAAGGCACCATGAACACGCCACCCAACTATCAATTCGTACTACTGTTAACTGATGGTTGTAAACGTATGAAGAGATACCTCATCTAAAGGTTGTGTTTGACCCACTCGTCCAACAACCCAGGTCAACTCAACTGTTATAATCGATGATGCACGACACAAAGATGTCATGATGGAAACATGCCCAACTAACTACCTATTACAGAACTCCTCTAGGTTGCCTCAAGTCACTCACTCAAGTCCTTCAACTTGTTGCAACCCAAAATGACTTCCCTTCACGATCACTTTTGTGTTCACCCTTTGATCTAGGGGATCAAATTTTGCTCAAAAATTCAAAGTGTTCGAAATCACTTCAAATTGAATGAGAGAATAGACCTCATTTTTACGAACCCAACACAACTCATTTGAGTTCAAACGGATGTTGGGAGCGAGATATATTGCGTTCTGTTCAAAATGACAAACAAGCAAAAAAAAGGGGTGTTGATTGTACAGTCCATACGGACACTGACGTGGCAGGCCATATGACACGTGGTAGGAAGTTATTTGGACAGTTGGCATGTGACATGGCATGTTTGCAGTGAACGGGATGATGACACGTGGCCCAGTCAATGGCCGCCATGTGTCATATATCTATTGGTTTAAAATTATGTCGTTGGCCGGAGTCGACCCCGTGACCTCTGGGCAGGGGGGAGAGGCTTGGAAAGAGCCGCCAACTGGTGCACCACTAGTTTTTCCTTGTAATATATATGGCAAAATATATTTAAATGTTTGCATATGTGTATAGTTTGGGGTGCGATTGGGCTGGGGCTTAGCCCCAGCCCTTGGTCGCACATTGTATTACATATGACCCAATGCTATACCATTCGGGCACGCGTGCAGTTATGTTTTGTTCCAACGGTTATAAAAACGACATGCCATTTGTCCTTTGACCATTGGCTTGTGGAACGAGAGCCTATGTTTATACTAGTGCGCGGTCGCATGGGTCATACGACTTTGCCTTGATGGTTAGGGGCTAGGTGCGCCCGTAACTGTCCTACAATTTGCATGGTTTGCATGGTTTCATCCAGTGCTAAGTTTTTACGCTTAAATATGCATGTGGGATAGGTTGAGTGAACAAGGGTGCGTTTTGTAGATGTAGAGACAACAAGTTTGAAGGGGGGACTTCCAGGAAGCCTATCTTCTTCATTTTTTGGCCAAACGAGGTGCCGGAAAAGCCCAACTAGGGGTTTTTGGACATTTTGAATCCATTGGAGCAGTCTATTTGGAATTTTGAGCATTGTAAAGAATATTTTTGAGCACTTTGACCAAACAATACAAATGATCCATTGGAAGCTGGACCAGGAGATGTAGCCCAAGAGAGGGGTGAACTCCTTTATCATTTGTTGTGTTATGTGTTTTTTGTTCACTGTTTTTTGTTTCTATTTATATGCATCTTGAATGAGTAAATCCTATTAAAGTTGTGTTGCAAATTTGATCCATTTTCATTTTAACACATAAAATTTAACTTGCAAATATTTTCAAGAATACAAGTCTTCTTCATTTTTAGATCAAGTTGGTATGAGAGCATAGGTTTTTGAAGACTTGATTATTTGCAAGTGTTTGTTTTCTGATGCTCACAAGGTTTAAACTCACAAGAGGAGAAGGTCAACTTGTAGAGCCAAGTTCTCATCCTTCAAGGAGGAAGCATATATAATCACTGCAAGTTTCAAGGAGGCATTCACCAAGTATGGCTCATGAAGAGAGTCATGAACATGTTCCTACAGAAGATGAAGATCTCAAAAAGGCTGTCATGGAAATGAGAGAGATGATGAAGATCTTGATGGAAAGGAATACAAGGTCACAAGGTGAAGGCTCCAACCCTTCAAAGCACAAGGGAGACAGTGGTGATAAAACTCCAAATGGAAATGGAGGGAATGGTGCTTCTCCACCACCCTCACCTTCTTCTTCTTCTTCTTCTTATTCTACTAATTCAAGACCTCTTCCGAATTCTCCAAAGGGACATGGTAAAAATCCTTCACAAATTCCTTCGTTAAAGATTGATATTAAATTCGAATTGCCATTATACAATGGAGAAGTTAATGCTGAGAGATTAGATAATTGGATTCGTCAGATTGAGGTGTATTGTAGGATACAAAAAATTCAAGATGATGAAACTAAGATTTAGCTTGCTTCTTTAAGATTGGATAGTGCAACACTCATTTGGTGGAAATCCAAGACTCAGGAGGACATGAAGAAACATGGTAAAATTTTAACCTCTTGGAATGATTTTATTGTTGCAATTAAAAGACAATTTTACCCATTGGCATA
>ML792412.1:112786-122926 GCA_009831015.1 Picea engelmannii | reverse complement strand
AACCTTGTGAGCATCAGAAACAAAACTTGCAAACAATCAAGTCTTCAAAACCAGTGCTCTGATACCAACTTGATCTAAAATTATGAAGACTTGAAAAACTTGAATAATTATTGCAAGTTAAATGTTATGTGTTTAAAGCAACATGATCAATTTGCAACACATAAATTAAGGATTACTTATGCAAAATCCACATAGACAACAGCATAAACATAGAACATAAACACATGTGCACAACAATTGATAAAGGAGTTCACCCCTTTTCTGGGCTACATATCCTGGTCCGTCTTCCAATGGATCATTATTATTAATTGCTCAAAAAGTTCTCAAAAACATGTCTTACAATGCTCAAACTGTCAAACTGACTGCTCCAATGGCTTCCCAGCGTCCCAAAACCCCTGTCTGGGCTCTTTCGGCACCTCAATCGGTCAAAAAATGAGAAAGATAGGCCTCCTGGAAGTCTCCTTCTCCAAGCTTGATGTCTCTAGTTCTACAATTCGCACCCTCCTTGAACGAACCTGGCTCACACGCTCATTTAAGCGCAAAAACCCAGCACCGGGCGCAACTGCGCCAACGGTGCAAACTGTAGGATGGTTAAGGGCGCGCCAGCCCCTAACCGCCTCGGCACCTGGGCATATGGCGCATGTGACCAAAGGCTGGGGAAGAAGGTGGTTAGTTCGTTGAACCATGCCAACTGTATAACTCCCGCACTCTAACTCGGGGTCACGACCATAGTCCATGTTTCAAACCGCGCGCACAAATATTACAACCGCGCACCATACATATACGGTGGTCACATGCATATTACATATGACCAATGGTCATATCAATTCTCGCGCCAACAACCGTTGCTATATTATATGGTCATATGAGTTTAACCAAAACCACGGGTCGGGGCTTAAGCCCCGGCCCGACCCTTCCCGCGCCAATGTAAACAATACGAATATAAATATATTCAAACACATATACCTATCAAGTGACAAGGTATGGCCCATTGGTCGGGCGGTCGTGCGAAGGAATTAGGTGTTGGGGAGGTCCGGGGGTCGAACCCCACAGACTCCTATATATTTTATATACAACCACATAACCAATTAATGAGGGGGACACGTGGCGCCCATGGATTGGGCCATGTGTCCTCATATTACTTGCCACCAACCGGACATGTGTCACCACTCAATTCGCCAGAAACCAACCAATAAACAACTGCCACATCATCACCGTACGACCTGTACGGTCCTGCCACGTCATCGTATGGACTGTACGGACAGGTACAGTGAGCATCCAAAAATTTTGCCTGTTTGGCTTGGTGAATAGATCGCGATATCTTCTCCATATGGACTCTGTTTGAGAAATTAAATATACCGCCGGAATCAGGAAGACGAGATGGACGCAATGGCACTATTTTCGTCGCATTCCGAGCACTTTGAAAATTGAGCAAAAATTTGATCCCCTGATGAGATCCACAAGGAGCAAATGAGAAAGAAGTCAGTAAATAAAGAAGAAATTAGAATAAGACTTGTGACACTTTGCAGAAGTCAATAAGAATGCAGACAAAAGCATGGACTCTCTTAGATGGAGGGAGATGATTATAAAATTCCAAAATAAGAGAACGCATTCATGCATGAAGCAAGGATTAGGAGGGAGCTAGTCCTAAATGATATGATCCATTGAAGAATCCGTAAAGAATATGAAGTATTTGTCCATGTTCCCCATTAGAAGTAGCAACCATGATAAACAACACGTGTTTAGTTTGACTCTAGAAGAATTTTTCTTCTAAAAGAAGCCTTAGGTATCTTTGGTTGTCCATATACATCCATGTTCGTATGATTAAAGGAATAAGTTGGAATTTTCAGGAAGGAAGGGCATAGAATCTATACAAGACTCCATAGACCCAAAAGCTAAAGAGGAACATGAGGAAGAACATGAATATTCCAAAAAATAAAATCTATAACAACCAACTATTATAGCGAGAATCATAAGACTACCAACTTGGTTTGAACCCACTAGAAGCAATCAACCAGAAGAAATGGAAGTTGTGATGAAGAAAAATGTATTTAAGAAAATGTGAAAAATACTTATGAATGTAAGCATTATGATATTTAGAACTAGAGGTTCTTCCAGAAGGAGGGAGAAGACTAGGATGACAACTTGTTCTAGTAAACCAGATATACCTCTTGCAATATCCATGGATTGAAATTTACATGTAAAAGACTATTCTTCCCAATAAAGAAAATTGAGAAAGAGGCTTATACCATAAAGATTCCCATGTATGGAAATGGAAGAAGACCTTGTATGGATTCAAGAAACTTGATGCAGAGTATCTCATATACAAAAGAAGCGTGCCGAAAAATTCCCACGACAGAGAAAGTGTATCATAATGGTTATTCAGAAGTCCGAGATGATGGATTGAAAATCTATGGATAACTCCCATGATAACAGATCTGAAGAAGTTAGAGAGACTATAATCAAGTAGACCCATCTCTATATTGACAATTTGGCTCGTTAATGTATTTGGAGAATACTCAATCGTATATTTGTTTTGTGGGATGTTTAAATGATGACATACAACTACATGAATTTATCAATTCATATTGGGAAGGGACTGCAGATGACAGAAGAAGTGATACTTGGATATGTTTCAGTTTGATCTTTTCCACGATGACATGGGCTAGAAGGAAACAAAAGTCTATTGCAATCAACACTACATAAGCATAGTATATTTCATTCTATGATGTGGTTTCGTAAGTTGATTCCTGGACCGTCTAGTGTTGAATTCAACCATGATATATTAATCAAATATATGTGAATCTTTTAGAGAAAAATGTGTTCCATGATAGGCCGAAGTACATTGAGATCAAGCATTATACTCTCTGTGATGAAGTTAAGAAGAGAGAAGTGGTTCTATAGTATATCTCCACGGATAAGAAGATAACACATATTTTGGTAAAGCATCTTTCCAAGATGAAAAGTTTGCGTACTTAAGAGACAAGTTGAGGCTCGTGGAGGCAACTTCCTTATTGGAAAAGGAAATGAGTAATCCTAGGTTGGGAGGGAGAACTGATATGTTATTTATTTATGGACAATCATTTTCCAGTTCAGAAAATGGTCCAGGATGGGGAGTTCCTTTCCAATTCGGAAACTGGTTCGAGATTTATGATGGACAGGCATTTTCCAGTTTGGAAAATGGTCCAAATGAGACAATCATTTTTGTAATGAAAATGGTCCGATAGATTGTTGATGTACCATAGACAGTGATTCCCCTTGTGTCTAGTGTGGGAGAATGGTCTAGGATAGTCATTGTTCTTTGCATTCACTCTGAGTAGTGGTCAAGTAGAATGGTTCACCTCGTCGGGAAATCATTCTTTTGAAGTTCACAGTTGTGAACAGTTTTGAAGAATGGTCTGTTTTGGAGGTTGGTGTAGGACATTCATTCCCTTAGGAAATTGTTCGAAAAATCATTCCCTAGGGTAGACTCATTCTCTCCAAGTTTCACTATGATTAGTTCCAGAGGAATGGCCCAGTTAGGTGAATGGTCCAGGTTTAGCAATCAGGAACACACATTCCTTAGGTAAGACTCATTCTCTCCAGGTTGCACTATGACTAGTGCTAGAGGAATGATATAGTTAGGTGAATGGTTCGAGCTCATAAATCAGGGACAATTATTTTCTATGCTTGAGAAGAATAGTCCAAATATCCCATGGATGATGTTTTACTTTTTGAGGGAAGATGTTGTTCCAGATCTCACAGATGTGAGTGGAATAATAGCCCAGATTGCTTAGTTTCTATCATGATATTATTTTATGCAGGTTGATATCAGATGATATGATTGTTGTGGAGACTGTATGTCTCTGGACAATATTTATATGCTATTGTGGTGGATGTGATCCATTGGTAGTGATTGTGTGTCACTGGTTAGTAGTCATGTGCTACTAGGAGTGGTTGTGTACCACTGGGTAGTAGTTATGTACTACTATGGATAAAAAAAGTTGTGTTCTATTGGATGGCATTGTTTTGATTACCATGGATACTATCACTAGTGTTGGAGATGATTTCCAACTAGATGGATAGTCAATATGTTTATGGAAAAACATTCTCCATGTGGAAAATGGTCCAGGACAATCATTCTTCTAGGACGTATTAGAAGAATGATTCTTGTATCACTATGTGGAGTGGGTGACTTATTCAACATCATGCCTGATTACTCAGATGGAGTGTGGATTCAAGAGATGATGTAGTTGATGCTATCAGATGATACTGATAGTGATGATGGTGCTCATGATTTTACCATGAGATAGCCTGTGTGGCTATGATTATGCTACCGGTTGAATGGTTTGTTTTTTCTCAATACCATTTCCTTTAATACATTCATAGCTAGGAGGGAGTGTTGATATTATGGTAGCTTCAGGAGGTACTAAATTCTACATGTAACCTTGACAAGACTAGAATATTCCGGGAAGCAAGAGAAATACTAAAATGTTGGATAATAACCCTAAGAGACAAGTCATCTTAAGAGAATATTTATTATTAAGTTATTGTCCTCTAGAAGTAGAAGTTGACCCAGTTAGGTCACTTGGAGGACTATAAATAAGAGGGTGTTAGAGCCCATTTGTCACTCTGACTCTCACAACTGCATAAGACTAGTGGTGTGCAAGTTTGGAGAGGAGTTGCAACTACAGCTGTTGCAACTAGCATTTTTGGTTTTGGCTCAAACTTTCTCTTGGTTATGGTTTGGACTGCTTAGTACGCTAGCTATAGAGATATGCACTCTACCTTGGTTGGCTATTGGTTTTATGGTTTTGTTCAAGAAATATTCTCTCTGTCAAGGTTAATGTGCTCAGGGGTGGCATTTGTGCCTATGGTTGGGTGACAATATTGAGATATTGTTTATGGTGAAATGGGCACACCTATTTTCCAACATCCACAATGATGCAAGACCTTCATTGTGATAAAAGGGAGATTCTATCCATCCACTTCATAAATTCATATAAGTCCCAAACTTCACATGTAACCGATTAAAATCATCTCCAATGTTTTTCCATCTCCGCACCTTGACTAATTCTACTTCAAGGTACCATGAACACTCCACCCAACTGTCAATTCATACTAATGTTAACCGACCATTGTAATCGTATGAAGAGATACCTCATTTGAAGGTTGTGTTTGACCCACTCGTCCAACAACCTAGGTCAACTCAACTATTATAATCGGTGATGCACGACACAAAGATGTCATGATGGAAACATTTCCAACAAACTACCTATTGCAGAGCTCCTCTAGGTTGCCTCAAGTCATTCAATCAAGTCCTTCAACTTCTTGCAACCCAAAATGACTCACCTTCATGATCACTTTTGTGATCACCCTTTGTGCTCTCTTTTGTGATCACTTCTATGGTTATATATGCGATAAGTCATGCAACACATCCTACATTCATATTCCTTTCCCAAGTGCTCGATTCAGCCAAAAAACTATGTTCCTAAATTCTTCAAGGTGTGCAAAACAGGTCTAACACTTACTTCAGTTGCGAACTAACCAATCGAGTTTGTGCCCAAATTTTCTCTGCGACAATTCCTGCGATGAGTTATGTGGTCACCCACCCTATCCAAGTGCTTCGTTCACCACAAACTCTTCTTTTAGTCTATACAAGATGTGTGCCCAAACCAACCTTTCAACCAAGATATCAATTGAAACCTCACTCGTGAGTGTAATGCAAATTCTATGATGAACTAGTTCACTCCATCGAACCATTCACCAAGTCTATGAACATTGTCTTTGCAACAAACTTCCTTCAAATTTTTCTCTGATACCATCTATTGTCAAGATAGTGGTGAAGATATCACCAACCCTTCATCAAAATATGCAATGAACAAGCCCTAATACCACCTATCACCTCCCCACAATGTCATTAACCGAATCTTGTGATCATGCACCTCTTCAGGGAATGTGGCACCACGACATTTCTCACTTGGATCCTTGGAAACACAAAGGATACGTCGTCTGAACTACTTCTCTTCACATAAATCATACCCATACTTATTTCTAAGCTACCGATGAGTCACGCTCCGACTCTAGTGAAACTCTTATATACATAGACATTTTTTAACAACTTAACACTTAGTCATATATAAGCATACATCCATGAAACAAAGAGAATCATACAGTGCAGGTGGAACAAACCATGCCTAACACCCAACTAAGTATTATTATTGAGCATTATCGGCTCAGTTTACAACTTGGGTAGAGTCACACAACTCACCTCACCTCACCAAGACACTCATACATAGATTCATCACACCAAGACTCGTTGATCATAACATCCTTCATAACTTCTATAGAGCCCCAAACGTGCATCCACAATAGACTCACTGTCTCTTCTCTGTTGCAAGAATTCATAAACTTCTCTATTGCAAGAATTCATACACTTCTCTATTGCAAGAATTCAGAAAGATCTACAGTTCTATCCCCTAATGTTCATCCTCAAACTTGTTTCAAGACTTCCCCCAAACTTAGTCCAAAACAAGCTCACCCCAACTCTACCCGCAAAATCAAGGCAACACAATCCCTCCCATGTTGAGCAACTTGGTTCCTTGAGGGAGCTCACCCCTCTTCATCTAAGTCTACATTAGAATCGCAAAGATGATCTTGCTCTCCTTGTTCTTCAAATATGTCTTCCTTGGTTGTGTTCCCTTGTTCTCTTATAGTGAATCCAAAGGTCACCATCACGAACTACCATGTCCTTTGGGTGTGTCATGCTCCTTCGCGAACCATCACACTCAAACAAATTTTCGTTCCCCTTGAATGTCGAAGAAACTTCAAGTTTTGACTTCTTGAAGACTTGGGTAAGAGTCTCTACACCCTTCTAGCTAAAGACCTTACAATATACAATATGTTTTTTTAACTATATATATATATATATATATAATTAATTTAAAACTAACAATTATATATGATGTATTACTCTACTTAATAATTAATGATATTTAAAATATAATATGTGTTTAAGAATAATTAAAATCTATATGGATCTTTTAAGATTATTTCTTTAAAACAAAAGTTTATATATAAAACCTTTTATTATTATATTATTAGGGATTTTTATTAACAAAAAAATCAATTTATATATAAAACCCTTTTCATTAATGATTTTTATTAATAAAAAAACAAGTTATAATTTATAGTGATTTTTACCCTTTTCTTTCAAATTATTTTTTAAAAATTTCTTAATTCACTAGTCCTTTTTTTTCAAATGAAGGATTCTCTCACAATTTTGAGAAACCCCTTAATCCACCACTCCATTTTTCCATTTTTTAAACGATGGATTCTATCATAAGCTTCGAAAAAGACAGACACTTTATTTACCGTGATAATGATTAAAAAATATCATATCTATTTATATTTTAAACAAAATATAAATTTATAGTTTTAAGAATCAACTTGTGTAAATAATTAAAATAAATTTATAACTTCAAAAATCAACTTTACATACCTAAGTTTTATGTTAAATTTCTACATACTTTAATAATATATTAATACATATATATACCGTGAATAATATATTAATACATATATATACCGTGAATGAGTTTAATTATTATTATTATTATTATATAAAACAAACTCTAATAATAATATAATATTTATTTTATATAAAAATTTATACATTAGTTTAAATATGTATTCTTATGAACTATTTGTATAGAATATTTATTTTATACAGAATTATTTTACACATACTATACACTTACAATTTTATAGTGTGAAATGTCTTATTTCACATTCAAACTTTTTTGTAAATCTACTTTTTATTATTATTATTATTATTATTATTATTATTATTATTATTATTTGTAAGAAAATAGTTTTTTGGTATTAGTATTTTTACTATTCAATTAAATTAAAGGAAACTTTCATTACATATATGGTAGAAGTCATTAAAACATTATACTCATTATAAGTTTAACATGTTAAGGGAATTGAAGATAACAATGATTTCTCTCAATCATCCAATCAGCATATTATTATAGAATATGTCCAATTCTCTCAACCATCCAATCCTAAATATTATTATCTAATATATCCAATAAATTACATGACAAAAATTGATATTTAATATATATATGAGAAACTTTTATATTAATATAATATTTATTTTATATAAAATCTTATACATTACTCTGCATATTCATTCTTATGAACCATTTATGTTTAGTTGAATAAAACATTTATTTTATACATAATTTATTTTATACATATTATACACTTGCAATTTTATATTGTGAAATGTTTTATTTCACATTTAAACTTTTTTGTAAATCTGCATATTTTTTTTCAACTTACAACATTTATATTCATTATGAACTTAACATGTCATTAAGGAAATTGAATTTTTGTAGGAAGGATAATCATCATTCTTCTCAACCATCCAATACTACATCTTATTATCCAATATATCCATTCCTCTATACCATCCAATCCTACATATATATTATAAATATGTCCAATAAATTACATGATAAATCATTAAAAGTTTGATTATGAGAACGTGGTACAATGATGAGAATTCAATCAACGTGGTATACTGATGATGAGAATTTAAACAACTTCTTCAAAAATTAAGCAAAAAATCTCATCCGAAACGATCCACGTAGTTCAGATAGACTTGACTCCAGGAATCATTCCAGTATTTTTCCAATTCCTCATGTGTCACAGAAACGGGCCACTCTTTATTGAGCATTTGAACCAGGTACTCCTTCGCATTCTCATTCTTCTCTATAATTTCTTTGGGGATACAATACCGGAGCTGCTTTATTGAAAAAACAAAATGAAGGGAGTGAATGTTTAAGAAAAAAAACTAACATTATTGAACTAAGCAATGATTTTCATTTGCTACATATATTTAAAGCCTTGAGGGTTTGTAGTTCATCTCACAATGGGTATGGTGCACGGTCTACCTTCAGAAAATTCTGTCACTGCATTTTGTCGTTTGCAATGACTTGATTAGAACGTGAAGCATTTGCTTATTCATGTTGATAAATGAATTCGTTAAAAATTATTTAATTGATGAACTAAAATGTGTACTCACTCCAATCCCTGTCATCTTTGTTGATTGATACAAGAAATCCTTTTAACTGCAATCGAGGCCTCTTAGGGAACTTCGTTATGGTCTTCCTCATCTTTCCCTTGTCATAACTAAAAGAATCTTTTAAGCAGTGGAACTATCATAAAACAATCGGTCCAAAAAAAAAAGTTAGAATTACTATGAATTGATATGATAAATTTTCATATTAATTATCCAGAAATCTTTCTTACAAAATCGTGTACTGGTTCTGGCTGGGTTGAATTTATATTCTTCAAAAACTCCACTGCAAATCTCATAACGTAAAACCCACAATCAAGACCATTTCGTTGTTGAGGAGACTGCATCAAACACAGCGCTCCCCGTTGTTTAGTAAGAGATTAATTTATGAACATCGCCATGAAATGAAATTAATGTGGTTGAGATTGATCGATAAAAATTACCGCTATCTGATACCATCCAACTTGATTTGAGTCTATGTTGGCCTTCTTAGCAACAGCCCTGCAATAAGGTTTATGAAAAGATTCTTATATGTCTCAGAAGGAATTAAGGAATTAATGAATCTCCGCATGTTTGAAGGCCTACTTTGCTATGGCATATGCATGACAACATTTTATCCCAGCGGCTTTACTCGAGTTGAAGTGCAATACGCATGGAGTTTCATAAGGGACGCCTGGAAGTTCTGCATACTTTTGCTTTGCAAGCCCACATACGATCGCCAGAGTCCAGTGCATTCTGCAGCAAAATTTTGAATACGTGGTGGAAAACGGTGGTTTAGTAAAGAAAAATGAAATCGAACCTTAATTAGATAATCAGTGGAGGGAATAATACAGTACTCGTATAGCAGAGGAACTATATTGAAATCAATTTCTTTCATTTCGCTTTCTAATGCATCCTCCAAAATGCGGAGGGGCGCTGCGTTCTCCCATTCATTAAGATTATTATTATTCAGGTTGATGCTCAACATGTATGCAGAACATCGGTGAACGCGCTGTTGGATTTCGCCCGGAAATCGTTTTAGACGAAAACTGTGAATAATTAGACTGATCAGAAAGAAAGAAATTCATAGG
>ML792412.1:89563-112423 GCA_009831015.1 Picea engelmannii | reverse complement strand
TCCAACGGTTATGTTCGATGGACGGATCCAACGGGTATGTTCGATGGATGGAATTTGTAATCTAGATAAGGATTGCCCTTCACCCCTAACCTTTCAAATTTTACATAAAGATGTCATGTGAATGGAAACATACTGCAAATAGGTATCGATCTGTTGTGATGTAGCCATGAAGGCTCGTTTATTGTCCAGATCTCGAATCTCCTCCAATGACAGAGCAACCGTAATCTGGTTGTCTTCGTTGCTGCATTTCATTTCAACGGTCGCATATGATAATATATAATTAATGTTATGCGGTTTGGCTGCCATGAGATCCCATACTAAAAAGAATTCGAGGGCTTCAATTATTTTAGTTTACCTGAATCGTAAATATCTGACAGCGTCATTCCCTTCACTTGTAACATCTGAGAGGAAATTCTGAAACTTTTCTTCCACCTCATCGTCTTGTCCCACGAAAGGACTGGAGCTCTCTTCATTAACAAATCGAGTACTGTGTTCAGTAATAGCAGAACGAGGATGGAAAATCCTTTCTTTGCAGAACATTTTGTATAAATCCTTCTCCTGAGCCTCAAATAAATGTTCATAATCTTTTATAAACTTTTCAGCGTTGATGTCAGGAAACAACGCATATAACTCTTCAAACTCTTCTTCCTCGCATTCAAATTCTTCTTCTTCTTTTCTCTCTCCGTCTTCGCCCTTATTCTCTCCGTTGTTACCAGAGTGCAAGCTGCTGGAGCTGGTGTCATCTTCCAGGGTATTGGAACTAGAATCCGTATTCTCTCGCGCTTCACGAGATCCAGCGACCTTTGTAAATCTGTATGCATCTGCATAATCATATTCATACTCACCATTCTCTTGATCTTCATCCTCTCCGTCGTTATCAGAGTACATGTTGCTGGAGATGGTGGCATCTTCCAGTATGGCACTAGAATCCTCTGAATCAGAAGAGGTAGAGGACGTAGAATGAGGGATACCTGGACAAACAGGAGGAGGAGGATCACCGATATAACGAAAAGGAGGAGATGGATGGCGAGGTTCCTTACAAAGTGGGGAATCAGAATCAGAAGAATCTGATATTGTGATCACATCCATGACGATCACGACTACTGATTAATGTCTTAGTTGTTTTTCTTCTGTAAATTGTCTTTGTCCATTTAGTGTGGACGCTGACCCGATCTACAGAGTTAAGTTGCCACTGTGGGTTAAAAAAACTATGCAATTTGAAAATTAATTTAAAGTGAATATATCCTCTTTATGGTGGAAAAATACGGTCGCGCCTTTTCACCTAAAGTTTGAACCTTAATCTTCTATAAAACTAGCAACTAATCTTATATAATCACACATGTAAAAAAAATGGTTAATCCTTATTTTTTACCTTTTAATTAATGGTATCATAAGCTTATATTAACTACTTTTTATTTAAATGTAGTTGTTAGTTGACTGTCAACATTAATGTATTTATATATTGTTATTGTATTAATTAACTTTTAATATACATTAATGTATTTATATATTGTTATTGTATTAATTAACTTTTAATATTAAAGTATTAATATACTAATCAAGATATTAATATATTCATTAATTATTATCTTAATGTAAGTACAAATTAAAATATTAATACATTACATTAATAAATTAATGAATATTGTAATGTATTGATTAATTAATACATTGTTAAACCATTAATACATTAAAATATTAATAAACTAATATATTAATAAAATATTAATTAAACACTAAAACATTAATAAAGTACTAATATATTAATAAAGTAATAATATATTATGAAAGTATTAATACATTAATAACATATCAAATACATTAATAAATACATTCAATACCATTAAAACATTAAATACATTAATAATTATATTAATAATACATTAATACATGGTTAAACTACTGATACAATATTAAAGTAATACATTGGATATGTTATTAAATATAATTAAAATATTAAATGTATTAATAAATATATTAGTACAATAGTAATACATTCACCATTTAATGATATATTAATAAGTTATTAATACTTTAAAAATACATTGTTATGTAATTTATTAATTAATTAGTACATTAACACAT
The DNA here is from genome assembly GCA_009831015.1 of Picea engelmannii. NCBI lineage: Eukaryota > Viridiplantae > Streptophyta > Pinopsida > Pinales > Pinaceae > Picea > Picea engelmannii. The sequence goes on along the minus strand of ML792412.1, from coordinate 110,338 downwards.
TACCAAAATATTAATACACTAATAAAATAATACATAAATAATACATTATTAATATAATAATATATTATTAATAATCTATTTATTAATATTATCAATACATTAAAACATTGATATTAATATTAAAGTATTAATACATGAATTAAGACTTTAATAATACATTATTAAAGTATTTATATTTTAATAAATATACTAAAACATTGATATTAATATTAATACATTAGAAATGAATTAAGATTTTAAGAATACATTATTAAAGTATTTATAATTTAATAAATACATTATTAAAGTATAAATATATTAATTGACAATGATTATGCTTGATTATTGTTAGTCATGATCATAGTTTATTAAGGTTGACCATGACCATGACCATGGTTAACTTCTGTAAACCTTCATTATGCATGACCTTCACTTGATTCACCTTGGTTGACCAATACCGCCGTTGACTATGGTTGACCATGATTTAAGATGGTTAATCATGTTTGGCAATTGTTGTCTGTAGATGATCATGGCTAGCCATGACCATGACCATGACTTGAAACATTAATAAAGTAGTAATACATTAATAATGTATTATTATATTAATGTAATGTATAAATTAAAGAATTAATTTACATAATGTATAATATAACTTATTAATTAATTGATACATTAAAATTAATATATTGCTAAAGTGTTAATACATTGACCTTACTTACCTTAGTAATACATTATTAGGACTTTAATGACCTTAGCAAATATCCTCGGTCGCCTTAGTAAATAGCCTAGGTTAAACATAGTCTTAGTAAAGTATTAATGCATATCCTTACTAAAGTATTAATACATAGCCTTAGTAAATTGGCTATGTCGAGCATAGCCTATGTATTAATACGATATTAACAGATAGTATTAATATTGTCGCAATGTGAATACAAGGTCATAACCTTGTCATCACGAGGCTATGCTCGTCACATCGTGACGACAAGGCTATGTTCATCTCATTGTGATGACAAGGGTATGTTTGTCACAATGTGACCATGAGGCTATGTTCATCACATTGCGATGACAAGGCTATGTTCATCATATTGCGACAGGAAGGCTATGTTCGTGGAATTTTGATGAGAAGGCCATGTTCATTACATTCAAATGACAAGGCTATGATTTTCATATTGCAATGACAAGGCTATGTTCATCACATAGCGACAACACAACTATGTTCATCACATTTTAACAACAAGGTTATGTTCATCACATTGCGATGAAATGATATGTGTGTTACATTATGACAACGAGGCAATGTTCATCACATTACAATGACAAGTCTATGTTCATCCCAGTGCAACAATAAGGGTATGTTCGTCACATTACTATGGTGAGGCTATGTTCATCACAAGATATCTGTGTGACATTGCAAAAGCGAGGCTATGTTAATCACATTGTAATGAGAAGGCTATGTTTGTCACAGTGCAATGATAAGGGTATGTTGTTCACGTTGCAATGGTGGGGGCTATGTTCGTCATGGCATATTTGTGTTACATTGTGACAAAAGGATATTTGCGTGACATTGCGACGACAAGGCTATGTTCATCACATTGCAACAAAAAGGCCACATTCATCACAGTGCGACGAAAAAGGTATGTTCGTCACATTTCGACAAAGAGGCTATGCTCAACACATTGCAATGACAAGGCTATGTTCTTCACAGAGTGACGATAACAATATGTTAATGTTTAAAACCCATATAATGGTATGTGCGACGAGAAGGGTATGTGTGACGATAAGGGTACATCTTCCACATTAAAATGAAATTTTGTGCATAAGCTTATCTTTCTTTTCCACCACTATATTTTTTAGAAATGAGATCGTTTCATTGAAACATGTTGGTTCCAGAGAAATTTTTGATAAGCTAAGGGAAAGTATACATAATTAAAGTAGTAATACATTAATAATGCATTAAGTATCAATACATTAATTGAAAATGATCATGCTTGACTATGGTTAACTATGATCATAGTTTCTTAGGGTTTACCATGACCATGGTTAACTTCCCTAAACCTTCACTGTTATTGACCTTGGTTGACCATTATCGTAGCTGACTGTGGTTGACCATGGTTGAAAATGGTTAACCATGTTTGAAAATTATTGTCTGTAGATGATCATGGCTAGCCATGACCATGACTATGGATGACATTAATACATTAATGCATATTATAATGTATTAAATAATTAATACATTACTAAAGTATTAATACATTGAAACATTAATAAAGTAGTAATACATTTTTAAATTATTAATACATTAATAATGCATTACATTAATGTAATGTATAAATTAAAGTATTAATTTACATTAATGTATAATGTAAATTATTAACTAATTGATACATTAAAATTAATATATTGCTAAAGTGTTCATACATTGACCTTACTTACCTTATTAATACATTATTAGGACTTTAATGACCTTTGTAAATAGCCTAGGTCAATTATATCCTTAGTAAATAACCTAGGTCGAACATAGCCTTAGTAAAGTATTAATACATAGCCTTAATAAAGTATTAATACGTAGCCTTAGTAAATAGCCTATATCAAACATATCCTATGTATTAATACAATATTAACACATAGTAGTAATATTGTTGCAATGTGACAACAAGGTCTAGCTTTTTCGTCATGAGGCTATGTTCGTCACGTTGCGACAACAAGGCTATGTTCATCGCATTGTGATGACAAGGCTATGTTTTTCACATTGCGACGATGAGGCTATGTTCATCACATTGTGATGAGAGGCTATGTTCGTCACATTGTGATGAGAAGGCTATGCTTGTCAAATTGTGATGAGAAGGCTATGTTCGTCACATTGCAATGACAAAGCTATGATTGTCACTTTGTGACAACAAGGCTACATTTAGCACATAGCAACAACAAGGTTATATTCGTCACATTGTGACAAAAGGATATTTTCATTACATTGTGATGATGAGGAAATGTTCATCACATTGCAACCACAAGGCTATGTTCATCACAGTGCAATGATAAGGGTATGTTCGTCACATTGCGACGATGAGGTTATGTTCATCACATGATATTTGTGTCACATTGCAACATAAGGATATTTGTGTCACATTGTGACTACGAGGCTATGTTCATCAAAGGATATTTGCTTCACATTGCGATGATGAGGCTATGTTCATCACAATATATTTTCAATGAAAAGGCTATGTTCGTAAGAGTGCAATGATAATGGTATGTTTGTCACATTGCGATAGCGAGGCTATGTTCGTCACAGGATATTTGTGTTTCACTGTGACAAAAGGATATTTGTGTGACATAGAGACAATGAGTTTATGTTCATCACATTGCAACAAAAAGGCATTGTCCATCACAGTGCGAAAAAAAGGTATGTTTGTCACATTGTGACAAAGAGGTTATGCATCATAGTGCAATGATAAGGGTATGTTTGTCACATTACAGCGAAGAGGCTATGTTCATCACACTATATTTGTGTCACATTGCAACGAAATAATATTTTCATCACATTGCGACTACAAGGCTATGTTCACCAAAGGATTTTTCCTTCACATTGCGACGAGGAGGCTATGTTCATCACAGGATATTTGCAATGAGAAGATTATGTTCATCATAATGCGACGACAATGGTATGTTTGTCACATTGTGATAGTGGGGCTATGTTCATCACATGATATTTTTGTCACATTGTGACAAAAGGATATTTACATGACATAGTGGAAATGAGTCTATGTTCATTGTTAACACTTTGTAAATTTTGTCTGGTTGATAGACAAACGACAGAGGTAACTTTTTCAACCTACTTTAGAGCTCGACACTATCCTGCTCAACTTGGAGAGGGATCTCTCATGTCACTTGATATATCTTTGGAAATCGATGGCTAGATTTAGTTTGTTTTTGGGGTTTTTTATAAAATTTGTTGGCAAAGAAGGGGAAGAACACTGAGGGATATGGAATCAACATTAATGTATTTATATATCGTTATTGTATCAATTAACTTTTAATATTAAAGTATTAATATACTAATCAAAATATTAATATACTCATTAATTATTATCTTAATGTAAGGTACAAATTAAAATATTAAAATATTACATTAATAAATTAATGAATATTATAATGTGTTGATTAATTAATACATTGTTAAATAATTAATACATTAAAGTATAAAGTACTAATATATTAATAAAGTAATAATATATTATGAAAGTATTAATACATTAATAACACATCAAATACATTAATAAATACATTAATAACTATATTAATAATACATTAATACATGGTTAAACTACTAATACAATATTAAAGTAATACATTAGATATGTTATTAAATACAATTAAAATATTAAATGCATTAATAAATATATTAGTACAATAGTAATACATTCACCATTTAATGATATATTAATAAGTTATTAATACTTTAAAAATATATTATTACACAAATGTAATTAATTAATTAATTAATACATTAACACATTGCCAAAATATTAATACACTAATAAAATAATACATAAATAATACATTTTTAATATAATAATATATTATTAATAATGTATTTATTAATATTATCAGTAAACTAAAACATTGATATTAATATTAATTATATTAATAGTAATACATTAATATTAAAGTATTAATACATTAGAAATAAATTAAAACTTTAATAATACATTATTAAAGTATTTATATTTTAATAAATACACTAAAACATTTATATTAATATTAATTATACTAATATTAATACATTAGAAATGAATTAAGACTTTAAGAATATATTATTAAAGTATTTATAATTTAATAAATACATTATTAAAGTATAAATATATTAATTGACAATGATTATGCTTGATTATTGTTAGTCATGATCATAGTTTATTACGGTTGACCATGACCATGACTATGGTTAACTTCTGTAAACCTTCATTATGCATGACTTTCACTTGATTCACCTTGGTTGACCAATACCGTTGTTGACTCTGGTTGACCATGATTTAAGATGGTTAACCATGTTTGGCAATTGTTGTCTGTAGATGATCATGGCTAGCCATGACCATGACCATGACTTGAAACATTAATAAAGTAGTAATACATTTCTAAAGTATTAATACATTAATAATGCATTATTATATTAATGTAATGTATAAATTAAAGAATTAATTTACATAATGTATAATATAACTTATTAATTAATTGATACATTAAAATTAATATGTTGCTAAAGTGTTAATACATTGACCTTACTTACCTTAGTAATACATTATTAGGACTTTAATGACCTTAGCAAATATCCTAGGTCAAACATAGCCTTAGTAAATAGCCTAGGTTAAACATAGTCTTAGTAAAGTATTAATGCATATCCTTACTAAAGTATTAATACATAGCCTTAGTAAATTGGCTATGTCGAGCATAGCCTATGTATTAATAAGATATTAACAAACTGTATTAATACTGTCGCAATGTGAATACAAGGTCATAACCTTGTCATCACGAGGCTATGTTCGTCACATCGCGACGACAAGGCTATGTTCATCTCATTGTGATGACAAGGGTATGTTTGTCACAATGTGACCACGAGGCTATGTTCATCACATTGCGATGACAAGGCTATGCTCATCATATTGCGACAGGAAGGCTATGTTCATGGAATTTTGATGAGAAGGCCATGTTCATCACATTTAAATGACAAGGCTATGATTTTCATATTGCAATGACAAGGCTATGTTCATCACATAGCGACAACACAACTATGTTCATCACATTTTGAAAACAAGGTTATGTTCGTCACATTGCGATGAAATGATATTTGTGTTACATTGTGACAACGAGGCAATGTTCATCACATTGCAATGACAAGTCTATGTTCATCCCAGTGCAACAATAAGGGTATGTTCGTCACATTACTATGGTGAGGCTATGTTCATCACAAGATATCTGTGTGACATTGCGACAGCGAGGCTATGTTAATCACATTGTAATGAGAAGGCTATGTTTGTCACAGTGCAATGATAAGGGTATGGTGTTCACGTTGCGATGGTAGGGGCTATGTTCATCATGGCATATTTGTGTTACATTGTGACAAAAGGATATTTGCGTGACATTGCGACGACAAGGCTATGTTCATCACATTGCAACAAAAAGGCTATATTCATCGAGTGCGGCGAAAAAGGTATGTTCGTCACATTTGGACAAAAAGGCTATGCTCAACACATTGCAATGACAAGGCTATGTTCTTCACAGAGTGATGATAACAATATGTTAATGTTTAAAACCCATATAATGGTATGTGTGACGATAAGGGTACATCTTCCACACTAAAATGAAATTTTGTGCATAAGCTTATCTTTATTTTCCACCATTGTATTTTTTAGAAATGAGATCGTTTCATTGAAACATGTTGGTTGCAGAGAAATTTTCGATAAGCTAAGGGAAAGTATACATAATTAAAGTAGTAATACATTAATAATGCATTAAGTATCAATACATTGATTGAAAATGATCATGCTTGACTATGGTTAACTATGATCATAGTTTCTTAGGGTTTACCATGACCATGGTTAACTTCCCTAAACCTTCACTGTTATTGACCTTGGTTGACCATTATCGTAGTTGACTGTGGTTGACCATGGTTGAAAATGGTTAACCATGTTTGAAAATTATTGTCTGTAGATGATCATGGCTAGCCATGACCATGACTATGGATGAAATTAATATATTAATGCATATTATAATGTATTAAATAATTAATACATTATTAATTAATACATTACTAAAGTATTAATACATTGAAACATTAATAAAGTAGTAATACATTTTTAAATTATTAATACATTAATAATGCATTATTACATTAATGTAATGTATAAATTAAAGTATCAATTTACATTAATGTATAATGTAAATTATTAACTAATTGATACATTAAAATTAATATATTGTTAAAGTGTTCATACATTGACCTTACTTACCTTATTAATACATTATTATGACTTTAATGACCTTTGTAAATAGCCTAGGTCAATTATATCCTTAGTAAATAGCCTAGGTCAAACATAGCCTTAGTAAAGTATTAATACATAGCCTTAATAAAGTATTAATACGTAGCCTTAGTAAATAGCCTATGTATTAATACAATATTAACACATAGTAGTAATATTGTCGCAATGTGACAACAAGGTCGTAGTTTTTTCGTCATGAGGCTATGTTCATCACATTGCAACAACAAGGCTATGTTCATCACATTGTGATGACAAGGCTATGTTTTTCACATTGCGACGATGAGGCTATGTTCATCACATTGTGATGAGAAGGCTATGTTGGTCACATTGTGATGAGAAGGATATGCTTTTCAAATTGTGATGAGAAGGCTATGTTCGTCACATTGCAATGACAAGGCTATGATTGTCACATTGTGACAACAAGGCTACATTTATCACATAGCAACAACAAGGTGATATTCGTCACATTGTGACAAAAGGATATTTTCATTACATTGTGATGATGAGGAAATGTTCATCACATTGCAACCACAAGGCTATGTTCATCACAGTGCAATGATAAGGGTATGTTCGTCACATTGCGACGACAAGGTTATGTTCATCACATGATATTTGTGTCACATTGCAACATAAGGATATTTGTGTCACATTGTGACTACGAGGCTATGTTCATCATAGGATATTTGCTTCACATTGCGATGATGAGGCTATGTTCATCACAATATATTTTCAATGAAAAGGCTATGTTCGTCAGAGTGCAATGATAATGGTATGTTTGTCACATTGTGATAGCGAGGCTATGTTCATCACAGGATATTTGTGTTGCACTATGACAAAAGGATATTTGTGTGACATAGAGACAATGAGTTTATGTTCATCACATTGCAACAAAAAGGCATTGTCCATCACAGTGCAAAAAAAGGTATGTTTGTCACATTGTGACAAAGAGGTTATGCATCATAGTGCAACGATAAGGGTATGTTTGTCACATTACGACGAAGAGGCTATGTTCATCACACTATATTTGTGTCACATTGCAACGAAATGATATTTTCATCACATTGCGACTACGAGGCTATGTTCACCAAAGGATTTTTCCTTCACATTGCGACGATGAGGCTATGTTCATCACAGGATATTTGCAATGAGAAGGTTATGTTCATCATAATGCGACGATAATGGTATGTTTGTCACATTGTGATAGTGGGGATATGTTCATCACATGATACTTTTGTCACATTGTGACAAAAGGATATTTACATGACATAGTGAAAATGAGTCTATGTTCATTGTTAACACTTTGTGAATTTTGTCCGACTGATAGACAAACGACAGAGGTAACTTTTTCAACCTACTTTAGAGCTCGACACTAGCCTGCTCAACTCGGAGAGGGATCTTTCATGTCACTTGATATATCTTTGGAAATTGATGGCTAGATTTAGTTTGTTTTTGGGGTTTTTTATAAAATTTGTTGGCAAAGAAGGGGAGGAACACTCAGGGATATGGAATCAAAATTCTGAAATTGAATGAAAATAATGACTGGCCAGTAGAACTCTCCAAAGGATAAAGGATAAATGAGGCAATGAATCTGAGTTATTAATTGAGTTTAAGTAGGGTGTAAGAAGAAAGAGAAAACAAATAACTGCATCAGAGCATTATTGAAATGAATTTTGAATTAGTTAAGAAGAAATTCACACAATTTAAATTGCTTAAGCCAAGAGCATCACAAGATGAATTTTGAGCTTTTAACTATCCAATATAAACATAAGACAGTGAAAATGGAAATAAATAATCACAAGAAATACATACGATGAGAGAAGACAAAACTCATATCACCACCATTAGAATCTTTTCATGGAGACTTCAAAATCTTCTGCATGTATATTCAATTCAGCTCCAGAAAATTACAATAGAGTTTAGAAGCAACAAAAAGGTGCCCTTGCACTTCTACCAACATTAATTCATTTGGAATTTCTAGTACTTATACAATTCGATTACAATGGTTGAAACCAAAACATTTCAGCTTCTAAAACTGACTATAATAATTTCAACTGACAGTCTCGGCATATGAACCGATTTACAATGATTAAACAAAAATGTTTCCTAGACTAGGGATGGATCTCTCTAACTATTCGACTTCCTTTGAGCCATTTGTATTGTTGTGATTCCCTGTCGAACTTACCAATTTGGTGACACCTGTAGGTTACTTATTGGTCCCTGGAAAACTAAATTTTGTTTTTCCTAACCGTATGATCTCCTTCCACTGTGAGTCAGAAGGAATCTCATGATCCATCATCTCCTTTATTAGAATCTCCGGGTCAATGCAGGTAGCGTAAGACATAGTTGGCAACCTGGTCTTCATTGTCTTGAACTGATTCAAAATCTCAAAGTCTACAGCCAAATGTTCCACCAAACTGGGCCCCTTCAGGTTCTCTTCCAGGCCTTCAAACTTTGAATGATCCATTTTGCAATGAGTGAGGAGAAAATTGTATTCCTCCTGATTGTATAATTTCCCTTTACCATCCCAAAATGGTGGGAGGCCCTTGATAAACAATTGTTCAAATGTATCTCTAAACTCTTGTATGCTTTGTTCTATTTGCATAGCTTTGGTTTGAACCGATTTGAGAAAAAATTGTTTAGCGATGATCCTCCTGGCCCAAATGATCAGTGTAGTTATTTCCTTTACCCCGATGGTCTGAATATTGGCACTGGGCACATAATTCAACAAATCAATAACGTTCTAGGCCCATTCTAAGGGTTTTTTCGCCAGTGTTTCATTAATAACAATACACCTGTTTCAGGCAGTGATAGCCATGTTGTCTTTGCCATTTATAAAGTTTAGATAAACTCTAAATTTAGTAGCATCAACAACAATAGCATCCCATATTACATGTTTATCTCCTTGCAACAATATTTTTCCCTTCAACCTCATCTTCAACTTGTTCACCCTTTCTTGCAAATCTTGATTATCCTTTTGAAATTGGGTCATATTTTCTTCCTTTGTTTTTCGTTTCTTGCTACAACTTTTCTATGACCTCCTTAAGGTTCTTGATCTCCCCTATATTTAAGCTTACTTGGGACATAGACTGAACCAATCCATCAGTGCTTGATCTAGATTTTGTATTAGAAGGTACAATGACAACCATATCTGATGTGTCTACCTGTCCTTGTGACCAATTCTCGTTCTCTTTTTCTAGATGCAACACTTTAGCTTTGTAATTTAGTGCTTCTTGTCTAAATGTCTCATTTTCTTGCTCTAGAGTAGCTAGATTTGTTATCTATGGATGTTCTATGGAGGACATATTCAACTTCTTCTTTAGGCTTTGAATCATCTTCTCTTTCTCATCTAAAGAAGCCTTTACCCCTTGAGGGCCTTTAGATTCTAATCTTTTGACCTGTGTCTGCCAAGCTTTGTTGGATTCTTTCTCCTGCTTCAATTGTCCATCTAAATTTAGTGCATGTGTTGTCAGTCTTGAAACCCTTATACTCAAACTTAGGTAGTCTAAATATAGGATGCCACTGGCATTCCTGTGGAATTTTACTTTGTCTGGGGCACCAATATTTTCATAATGCATCTTTATTTTAGACACTTTATCATCATCTTCTATTGCTATGTTAAATGTCTTTCTTTCCACATCTTTGACTGAAAACATGGAAGCCTTATGCTGGGAGATCTTCTCTACCTCGGGAAACAAGTCTCTTATTTCACTATTGGCCATACTTCCCTTCATAGCATACTCATTCATTAAGTCTTCTTTGGATTGGTAGACTGCCCGAGGTGTCTTTCCAAATACATGTTTCTTGTTGCTGAAAACTATTGAGTTGCTTTCACCCTGTGGCATGCTTCCTGTACCAGCCTCTTCGTTCTTGGTTACACTTTCCACCATCTCAATGCTTGTTTTATCTTTAGGTTCTTCTTCTTCCAGGTCCACTATCTAAGAGGATGGTGTGATTTTCATTTTCTTGAGAATATTTTGCTGACTACTGGCACCCAGTGCCTCTGAACTGCTCCTCTTGTTATAAACACTCATCTTTGGAGCTTTAACAATCAACCTTGGGGAGGTTTTCTATGTCTGAATCTGTTTAGGGGTAGACTCTATTTGTTGTGTCTGATCAGGTTGCAAAGTGACTTCCATATCTGCATAGGTTTCCCCATTAGCTAGTTCATCAAATCCTTCCACATGCTCATGCTCATAGGGGCCTTGTTTGCTCATTAGTCTTCTCATAGATATGATCTTATGGGGATCATATTTCCTCCCTTGTAAATGTGTAAACCTGAATCCACTGTGTTTGGCTTGGATCTGAGGTAAACAGGATCTAGTCTTTACCACAAAGGGCCCTATTATGAAAGGAAATTTTAAGTTAGATGTCTTGTGTGTTTTTAGAAAATGCTTTGTCTCCGAAATAATTCTTTGTCTGATGAACTATAGGGAAAACACTCTAGGATTCAGGAATATAGGTAAAAGGTAAGGTCTTTCTTGATAACCATATACCCAAATTACAGTAGAGTGTGTGAATGACATCCAATCTCCCACCTTGCTCTCTGGATTGGGTTGCAAAGAGCTTTTCATTTCTTCCAAAACCCTTGGTAGGTTCATGCCGAAGATGATGCTATAAACCCTGGACATGATCTTGTTTATGAAAATAAGCATGGTGATCCTTTTTCATTCAGTCGAGATGAATGCGGCTTCATGGAATTCATTCTTATTTGATTTCCAAGAACATTCTTAGTAAGTGCATGTAGTACCTGAAGTGTCTCAGTGAATTGAAATTTACCATCTGTTAGTGCATATTGTCAGCGATGAAATTTTCAAAACGGATACAGATAGACTGAATAGACTCTGACAGAAAAAAAGGTCAACAGGAAACCCAACATGACTTCTACTACAAACTTGTCTTTATCCAATTCTATAATTTGACCAAGTATGGAACAAGCCCATTGGACTTCAATAACCATGACGCATACATTGATGGGTAATGACAGACTCTTAGAATGGTGTTTAGGTTTAACAATGGTCTGTAGAAATAAGGTTTTTAATTCAGAGGGACATTCTATGTAGACCGTGATCATTTTCTCTTCCTAGAAGGGCTCTGACGTTGTGGGGGAAGACTCTGGTATACTGAGGGTGTGTCGAATTGATGAGCTATTTATTTCTCATAAGACCTCTGACCCTAACTTATTCAAGATGACCTTTTCTTCATGTGATACTCTTATGCACACCATCTTACGAACTTTGGGAAAGGGAAAATGACTTCTACAACGTAAGGGGTAATCGAGGCTTGGGCTGCTTCGAGGAAGGGTATCTATTTTCCAACATTGTCTAGCAAATTGGATTTGGACACGGAAATGGGTGAGACTGCTATTTCTATGTCAAATACATTTGAGTCCATGTCAATTAGGGATTCTTCTTTAGAGGCGAGGTCTTTCTCTGTTATGGATAAAATGACAGGTTCCGTGGCCATATTGTAAAATACCTGTGAATCAGTGGATAATGTTCAAATCTGGTCCACTGTTGAGCTTCAGTTTCGAATGGAGCATTTGTGCTAATTTTCTAACATTCGAACGCTTTGAAATATCATAAAATAATGATCGGGGCCCTCCTTTTATATGCGCTTTTCTATATCGGGGGTGGGGAAAAACGGTTTTGGGTAGATCGCTTTTCTCCTTGATATGCCTTTGATGGTGCCACGTGTCCACGAAATGAAACCATGGTATTTTCCCCAGCCTGCCCTTGAACAATTATCTCCTGTGCTACTTTTCTGCCATATATGTGTCTTGGCCATCGATCTGGGCCTCTTCAATATTTATGATCCGTCGGGCCTATGGTCCTCTTAACCTCCTTTATATCATCCATATTGTTTCCTACCAACAACATGTCGTCGACATACATAGATACATATATGAAAGAACCACCTTCTTTCTTGGAATATACACATTGATTAACCTCACTTCTCACAAATCCCAAACTAAGGATGTATGTGTCAAAATTTTTATACCTCAATTATGTGCCTCAACCAAGTACCAAAAATATGTGCCTCATACATATGTTAATATCACAAATATGTTCCTCTAACAATGAACCATAACAACCATAAACCAAGTACCAAGGATATGTCTCAAGCATGTATCAATATCACCAAGACATGAACCTAAACCATATGCATTCATGTACCAAAAGGTCTCCAAGACATGCCTTAGGCATGTGCCAATCCATCCATGATACAAGCCTTAAATAGACACATAAAATGCATACCTTTACTCATGAAGAAAACCTGAAGTGTATCATTTCAAACCAACCCAGTGCACATCATCTTCAATAAGTGTAAGATAAAATCTTCATTGATTTTTCCTCAGCCTTTTTGGGTAGAGACTAGTCATATGGCAGGGCCTCGCGGGATGAGTGTCATACAACCCGTATGGACCCTCGTGGGACACCTGTAACCTAACCCACAGGGGTCATCTAAATTAGGGTTTTCAGAAACCCTTCACTTCTGCAACTCTAATAATTCTTCACTCCTTACTTCCTCATACTCGCTTCCTCAGATTCACTATGAATATATTTCTTGAGAGATATATATTCAATGAACTTGTGTGTATGATAATGAGAGGCTTCTTGAGGTGTATTTATACTTTTCCAAGTGACTTATTGCATTAAATTTAGTGTCTACTTGTACTTTATTGATATAACCATTTTACCCTTTAATTAATGACTTGTAAATTCTTGTTCCAACTATTTAGGGGCTTCTCGGTTCTTTCAAATTCAAGAGGGAATAACTCCTCAACCATGAGGAACCATGTGGAAATAGGACGTGGTTCATCATGGTTCAACCTCAATTTCCTTAGCCAACTTCGGGCCTCATGACCACTTCTCGGAGATTCTTATAGACTTATTCAAAGCATATTCCTGTGAGGGCCATGCTCAAAGCTAAACCATAAGGGGACCACTTCGGAGACTTCTTCAATTACACTCATTACTTCTAGAGGATTATAGACTTCTTCTAAATTTGACATCAATGACAATAAATTTTCCAACAAACATTGTGTGGTGTTATGCATTCCTGGAATTATTGAATCCTTGAGAGGAAAGTTTACATGATATGGAAAAACAAAATCATTTGGGAGGTGATAGGAGAATATTGGAATCTGAGAAGTTTTGGGTAGAGTTAGGAACCCCAATTCATGTTATAACTTCTTATTAAGTGGAAATCTTGCAAGATATGTGATAAATTCACTTACGATGAAATCGGAAGGGCCATGAGGGTATTAAAGCAGTTTACAAACCTTTGAGGATCTGGTAAACCTTAGGGGTTGGCTTGTTGGAACCCAAAATTTGACTAAGTCCCGAGTCAGACACTCTTCAGTGAAAAACTCTTTTTTTTGAGTTGGAATGACTCTTAGTCATCGATTCGTTGTGGAAAATGTATTTTAGTCACTCGTTGGGGATAATATCCTCAAAAGTGACCAAGTGTTGGAGTGGGGAACTCTGAAGATGATGAAGAGAGGCCATAGACCTTAGAACTGGAGGAGGATCCATCCTCACCATTGTATCTGTGAGATCCATATTGGAAAGGGAAGAATCTAGGCCATTGATGATAAGCTTAGTTTCATAGGGAGAGGAGTAGTGGACAGTATCGAGGAGGAGATTAGAGCAATGTGCTAACAATGATGAAATATATGGGATTCATTGATCTATCAAAAAAGAATCATGCATATCATAGTCATTGGATCTTAATTGACTAGCTACAAAGAGGGGGACCAAGAACATTAACCATCACCCAATTATAAACTGGAGATTAGATATTTACCATTGATGGGGGTGTTTCAATCACTGTTAGATCTATCCTAAGTGATCATTGGGACCAGGAACTCGAGATTAGACTTAAATTTGAAGTGAGTGTACTTCAACGACGATGAAGAACTTTACAAGGTTAGAAGAGGTTTTTTGGTTGGTGAATGGGCGAGATAGGATCTCAGCCATCAATTTTTGTAGGTCCCACTTAATTACCTTAGGAGAGTCTCAAGGGATGGGCGTTAATCGTCGTGAAATTTGAAGGCACTGACGCAATCAAAGTCATTAGGTGGAAAGGTCCAAGAGCCATCGAATATGAATACTGGACTCATCAGAGTTCATCATTGAAACTTGAGGATGGGGGTGACTTATGTCTTTGTGAAGGAGAGTGACCCCTGATGACAAGGAAGGGTCCCGAGAGATCAAAAATTTTGATTCGATGAGCCAAGTGGGAGGTGCCACATAGGATGGCATGAGTGGAAAGTATCCACATGGATTCCATGTGGCTGGGGATCGAAAAAAATCGAGAGGTCATAAGCCTGGATATCAGTCTCAGATTTGGGAAATATTGAAGTCAATGGAAAGCTCTCGATGAGCATAATCTAGTTATAGGGTGTATGTATTGAAAAAAAGTAAGTAGAAGATGAGGAAATTGTGACATCCCACTAGCATAAGTGAGGATTAGGGGGTTAGGTATGTTACAAGATGACAAGTGTGTCTTAGGTGTAGAGAAAGGTTAATCATGTAAATATTTATTCTATGAATAAATAATACAACAAGAGGGCAAGAGATGCTCAAGGAATGTTGGTTTTCCCAGTTAAGGGTTCCTAGGGTAAAATATTTGTGTATTGTGTGTTTGTAATTTATTTTCATCTTTAATTATGTCGTCTCTTTCCTGGTTGGTTTAGTCTAGGTGGTTATTTCTATGCAATTGGTATCAAATCTCATTTGTTGTTGTACAAGTTGTATCAAAGCAAGGTTAAGGATATATTGGATCTAAGCTAAACCTAGGGCCAACGGGAGTTGTAAGTTAGTGATATCTAATTTGTTATTGAAAGAAATGGCAAGCAGATCAAGGATAGAGATCGAAAAATTAATGGTCATAATTTTGAGCTTTGGAATATTAAGATGGAATATCTCCTTATAGATCGAGAACAGTGGGTAGTTGTGAATACCAAAACAATTATGATGGGTATGTATAAGGAATAATGGGAGAAACTTGAGAGGAGGGAAAGGAGCATGATTCAACTTTGTATTGTAGATTCAATATTTCTAAATGTCTCAGGTTAAGACTCTGCAAATAAATTGTGGGACAAGTTGGGAATCTTGTACTGGTAAAACTCCCTGGTAAACGAGTTGTTCCTTTGGAAGAAATTGTATCTTCTAAGGATGATTTATGGGAGCTCAATAGCAGAGAAACTAAATGTATTCAATATTGTAATCAATCAATTATTATCTATGGATATTAAAATCACTAAGGAGGAGAAATGTATTAGTTTGTTGTGTTCTTTACCAAATTCATAGGATTAATTAGTTATGGCTATAGGGAGTAATTTGACCACATTAATGATTGAATATGTAGTTGCATCCCTATTTGAAAGGGAAATGAGGCAGAAGACCATGGAAGAATTAACCAAATATTCCTTGATAGCAAGATATCAATTGATCAACAAAGGTAAAGGAAAATTCTATGATAGAAATTCTAAGTTGAAGGGTAGATCTAAATATTTGATTGAGTCGATGAGAAGATGTTGGGAATGTGGTAAAGTTGGTAATTATAAGAGAGACTACAAGTTGAAATAAACTGAGATCATTCTTTGATTCAACAAGAAGTAGTCAACTGAGGTAAATACTACTCCAAATAAAGGAGGATATGTGTATCTAGCATCGACCAGCACACATTTGGATCATGATGTTTGGTTGATCAAATTAGGTACATATTTTCATGACACCTCAAAGGTAATGGTTTTATGAATATGAGATATATGAAGCAGGATATGTATTCTTGGGGGATGACTTGAAAACAAAAAAATTTGGACAAGGAAGAGACTGGCTAATGCTACAGGATGGGAGTAGAACCCTTCCAGTTGTGCTACATATTTTGAGTTTGGAAAGAAATATTATATTTGTTAGAAAAATGAGTGATGAAGGTGTACACACTTTATTTCAAAAGGATATGTCAAAAATTGTCATGGGAACGATGGTATTGATGAAAGGAGTTCATATTGGAACCATATCCAAATTGTTAGGGAATGTCAACTCAACTAGATGTAAAATAATTTTTTGTTTTTGAATTCAACTCAGCTATGGCTCAAATCAAGTTGAGTCAACACAAACCGATTTGATTGTTCTTCATTAATTCAACTTGACCATGCTATGGCACCAGAGGATGGGACATATTGGTGAAAAATGACTTCGAGATATGCATAGAAAAGGTATGTTTGAAGGTTTTCCTAATTATAATTTGGAAGGTCATTTTTTTCTGAAAACACTACATATATGGAAAACAAAATCATGTTAGATTCCCATCTAGAGCTACAAGGGAAAAAGGGATTCTAGAATTAGTACATATTGATGTGTTTAGGTTTGTACAAGTCCCTTCACTAGGAGGATATTTGTATTATGTTTTTGTAACAACCCTAGTTAAATAGTTGCATAGGGTTTATCAAGTATAGTTAGTTAAATAATTAATTGTCCTAATATATTTTAGTTAAACAGTGATTATTTATTAATAATATTAATTAATTATTAATTTTTTTATCTGTTGATTAATTAAAATTAATTAATTGATTAACTCATTAAAGGTTTGGGTAATGAATTAAGAGCTTAATATTTTTTATTTATTTATTATAAAACTTTATGTATGTAGGGGGGGATGAAGCATTAAGTGGAGAGATAAGGTAATAAATGGAAGGATAAGGTAATAGATGGAGGGACAAGGTGGGTGGCATTAAAGGAGGGTAGGAGTCAGTGAATGGAGGGGGATATGACTGGGTAGAGGCCTTCAGGAAGGGGGATTATGAAAATTTGGGAGAGGAGCATTATTGCAGGAGAGGATTGTATTTTCTTAGGGACATTTTCTAGTTTGGATTTTAGGTGAACTGTTGCAAGGGGCACCAGGTTGCTGGGAGTTTTGGGCTCGGGGGCCAAGAATCCTCATGGAATCCTGGAGCTAGGGAGCTGGATAGGCTGCTCCTAGCTAGCTGGGTGGTTAGTCGGTTTTGGGCAGGGTTTGGTCAGAGCATCAGGCAGAGTTTTGGGAAAAGCAGCAGAGAGGACAGCAAATATTAGGAAAATAGCATCAGCCAAAGGTATCTATATTCATGAATTTGTTGGGTTATGTGGTTGTTATGTAATTTATTAGATTGTTGTTCATAAATTTAAATTTATGTTGCTTATATGTTGAATATAGAAATTGCTTATTGCTTATACGTCGAAATGTTGAATGAAATTGCTTATTGCTTAAGCTGAATAATATTAATGTTTAAATTTACAATTTTTGGGGGGGCTTTGTAAACGAGGTTCTTACACATGGTATCAGAGTGCTAGTTTAAAATCTGGGGCCAAGGGCCTACCCACCTACTCAAAATTTACCCAGAAATAAACGAGAAAACCTTAGAAACTGTTGTAAGTCTGAAGGAGGCCTGTTCACCTTAGAACCTGTAAGAAGCCACTGTATATTTTTAGAAATATCTTTTCTTCTAAAATAGAAATCTTCTAAAAAAAATAGTTTTTTCTTCTAAAATAAAAATTGTTAATGAGTAATAATATAATGAAATCCTTGAAAGGACACATAATCAGAGGAACAAAACACACCAACTTTTAGCATTTATGTTGTCTGGCAAGAGATATACATAAAACAAAGACATATGCTTCGAAACAAGCTAAAATGAAATAAACATTCAATAACCTACAATCAGTAAATAAATAAAAAACACAAGAAAAAGTTACTGGGACAACCCATACCCTAACAGGAAACCAGTTGGGTAGCCTTGGTAGTAAAGGATATCAAAATTGAAACTATTCTTCGGCAATTCTATCTACTGCTGGGCAATAAAGGCATCTACATGTAGAGAATTTAAACGAGATAGGTCCTCAATAACATGAAATCATTACAGGATTTGAAAACCCCGTGGCAAGAGAAGCACAGGGATCCTGATAACATATTAAACATAGAAAAATGTACTTTGTGAGAACTACATGAGAGAACAATTTACAATACAAGTTAGAAAGAAATAGTTGTTGAAGCCTTCATAAGTGAAAGTCACCCTGGTCCATAGAAAATCAAGTCAGTTCCATCTCCAATCGACAGTGAATCAATTCCACTTCTAGAAAGACATAGGTTCAATTATTGTTGAGGCGCTCCTTACCCCAATGGGGCAACCTGTCAAAGTAAATGGGAAGTGAAGAAAGATAGCATAAAATAAAGTAATTAAAAAAAAAAACCCACATCGTGTTAAACCATCCTCATACAGATGGACATGCAAAAACAATAAACCAAATCATGGAAAACATGTTGAGAGAAAATGTAGCATCCAATTAATTAATGTGGGAAGAAAGCCTACCTTCATTAAATTCTCCTACAAGAAAAACATCCATTCAACAACAGGCATGAACATTATTCAGAGCAGTGTGCCATTTCAACGTTCTAAATTCTATCAATCTTGATCTTGCAAATGTCAAAGGAAAGACAAAAATCTTGCTACAAATGTTGGATAGAAGTAAAAAGAATGTATAAATAACTTGAAAATGGAACAATTAAAAGCGAACCAAAGAATGATTGTTGGATTAACCAACAAAGAACATGAATCCTCTGCAAAAATATCAAAACAGTGGGCCAGAAACCACTGAAGAGAACAATAAAGCCATAAACTTCCATTACCATGCCAATGGCAGGCCATCCAACAAGAACCACAAAAAAAATCCAACGACAAAGGCAATTGAACCTACTTTATCACAAGTACATATTTAACAATGCCCAAGAGACATAGATTAATACTTGTAATGGCTTTGTTTCATAAAAAAATTGTGTTATTGACTTCATACCAATTGTCAACATAACATCCGCCAAGAAGAGGATATTTCCCATTGCCAAAAGACCCTTGTCGAACAAGAAGATAACTCCCAAGAAAAAGAAAAGAACACCAAAGCCTGTCAGGCCTATCCCAATATTTTTGTGATCATCCATCTCAAAGGAAAGTATGGTGCTGAGTTGAAATTGATCATGATTAACCCAGCAAACTAACTGATATTGCCAAACAAATTGCACTTATTGACTTCCACAATATTGTTCACAAATGTCCAAGCCTTTAGAGAATCCAACATCACAATTAAAAGCGAAACTATATGAATACCAACATCATATGCGAAGATCCTTTCAAAACAGAGGCATAGTATATCTAAGAGTCAATCCAAACAGCTTCAAATCTACTTGAAGTTGCAAAAAAAAAAAAAAACTCTCCTAAATACTATACACCATTCATCATCGTAGAAAAGAGTGGGTTGACCTAAGGCTTCCCGTGTAGCGCATATAGGTGTCACATCCTTCCTGCTTTCCTGATGGAAGAAATAAAAGAAGGAGAAAAAGGGTGGGGGAAAGGGCCGATGACCCACCTAAGGAAGGCATTTCCTATTGCTAAGGAGCCAGCCGAAGTAGGAAAGGGCTCTTATACTCAGAGACAACTCCCAGTATGTAATCCCTCGACTCAATCATATATAAATAGACTGGCTTTATTTCCATGGGTGCGGTTAGCCAAGAAGGTCGAGGGTTCGAGGCATCACCTGCAAGACCTTGAGGGTTCGCTTAGAGGGAAATATAGACTTCCTATATAAAAAAAAATGAAATTAAACTGGATCTGACGATACCAAGGGGAGAGGCCAACCATGGCGACCATGGATGCACCTTTCAGGTGGTCGGCCATGGAGCTAGGGCCACGCGCAGGCCACTATGCAAAGATAAAACCAGATTCCCACAG
>ML792412.1:61555-89513 GCA_009831015.1 Picea engelmannii | reverse complement strand
ATATATATAGCCGCAGGCCCAGCTCCTCCCAACATACCAAGCTCAGCGCACACGCCCAGCCATGGAGGAGCAGCCCACAAAGGAATGGAGGGAATGCACCACTGTACACGATGCGCCCTCCAGACCTTGAAACCATGGACACCAAGGTCAACTGAGCAGAAAGATGGCCATGGTTGGCCTCATCCTTCACCCAGAGCGTTTGACAAAAAAAAAAAAATGAAAAGGAAGAGAGGATAGGGTTCGAAGAGATAAGGATGAGGATATTAGGGTTAAGGGATGAGCGTCGGGGAAGGGGGCACGTGGGCCTCATGCGAGGACCCACTATCTGACTCTAGATTTTTTTTATTATTTTATTATTTTATTTTTATTTAATTATTATTTTAATTATTTTATTTAGTTGTAATGTAATTGTTTTATTTTTATTTTTTATTATTATTTTATTTTATTGTTATTTTTATTATTTTTATAAAAAAAAAGAGATATTATTATTAAAGATATTATTATTATCTTTAATTAAGATTTAAATTATTAATGTTTAATTTAGGTTAAATGTTAATTATTTAATAACAATAATATTTAAATTTAAATATATATACAAGGTGATAATTAATCAACTAATTAATGTGAATAATTAGGATGATTAATTAATTTAATTGGTTTATTAAATTAGGGATTAACTAAGTGATTAGTTAGGTACTTAAGTAGGATACCAACGATAATATTAAAATTTATGGATTAACTAAATGCGTTGATTAAGGCGACTGAAACTTAGGTTAGAAGCTTAATCTAGATTCCTTTTTTATATATATAATGTTGATAAGTATAACCCTAAAAAAAATAAAAATCACCTTACCTAGTTTTAAATAATTTTTTTAAAGACTTAGACCAAGATAAGCGGGAGGGGACTTCATGCGCACTAGGAAGGTAAGTTATAGAAATTGGCACGTATGGTGCAAGCTAGCATAGTTATTAGGCGAGAGGGTCAATAGTTTTCTTTGGCAAAGACATCAAGCTTAGATACTTAAACCCTAACCTAGCCACTTCCCCTAAAGAGAGTAATGTCTGTTTACAGACAAGTAAAAAAAACTTACGCCTAACGTTGTTTTCTAGTTAAGTTGCACAAATTTGAAATGTCTTTGAACTCACCCTGACAAATTTGGTTGATGCAAGTTAAATCATATAGGATGGTTAGGAATCGAGGGAATCAAGGCAGAGAGGCATCATCGCAGGGACCGCCAGCACCGCCACCACCATCGCCTGAACTAGCTCTCATACTGCGCTCTTTGGAGGCCATAAATGAGACTTTAAAGGGGCGTCAACCAACAGTGATCGAAGTGGAGCCCCCACCATATGGAACGGGTAATCCAGAAGCGTCGAGGGATTCAAGGGGAGGACCTCCACCCGAAGACATCACTAGAGAACTGCAGAAGATCAAACTTCCAGAGTTTTCTGGGGGTCGTGCCAATGAACGTGCCGAGGCATGGTTGGAAGGCATGATAAGGTGTTTCGCCTTAAGAGACTATGCATCCACTTCAAAGGCAAAGATAGCAATTTTTTGGTTGAGAGACAATGCCTTGAATTGGTGGGGCAACCTGGAAAGAAAAATACATCTTACCCCGGACACCGTATCTTGGGAACTTTTCGAGGAGAGGTTCTGAAGAAAATATCTACCAGCTTACTATGAGGAACAATAGGTAGGAGCGTTTCATGCCTTAATACAGGGAAACAGGACCGTAGAAGAATATGAGATCAGGTTTATGGAATTGGTCAAATATGTTTCATATATGGATAATGACCAATGACAGGAAGAACACTTTGTCTATGGGTTAAACCCTAAGATAAGGGCTATGGTGCGGATGTGGAAACCGTCTTCAGTAGCGGAAGTTGTGGAAAATGTGCGTTATGTGGAGGAACACATGAACTTAACTGGAGGTATGAGACCAACCTTTCCACATCATCCTGGATTCACGGGAAAGGCCCCTAGGACATTTTCCAGGGGAGGGAGCTCAAGGCCACCTCCATATGGTAACAGAGTTGCACCAAGGACAGTAGTCGCAGGTATTTTAATGGAAACGAGTGCAGCATCTCGTTCATCACCAATGATGCAGGCAAGTCCACGGCCATCTCAAGGAACCGCTAGTAGGGGTAGGGGTTCCAGGGGAAGGAACTCATTTTAGAGACAGTCACAGAACATTGTGTAGGTTTAATATTATGTTACCTGTTGGGGATGTGGAGGACCCCATTACCAGCGTGACTGCCCAGAGTTACAATTAGGATTTGTGCATAGAGAAGGAAAGGCCTCGATGGGAAGAGAAAGTAGCAACCACTAGATTTATGCAGTGGTTAATAATCACCAGGCCGAACATCAATCCACGGTGGTGGAGTCATCAGGTATGCTAAATCATATCAACGTTAAGATTTTATTTGATTATGGTGCTACATATAGTTTCATTTCACCATATGCATTAGAAAAGAGTGGGTTGGCAACCTACGAGCACGATGACTTTAAACAAGTCGAGATGGCTTCAGGGGAAAAAAAAGCGGTAGGACCTAGCATTGATAATTGTATAGTAGACCTGGGAGTGTGTACTACCAGGTTGAAGGTATACGTCACTTCTCTCGGGGCGTACGACCTAATCATTGGAATGGATTGGTTAAAAGCTCATCGAGCTTTGGTAGATTGTTTCGCAAAAAGGGTGCTCTGTGTAGACGACGAAGGAAGGCTAGTGGAGATCCAGGGTGTACAAAGAAGGGTGTCATTACACTTTATCTCAACTATGAAGGTTAAGTGATGCTTGAGGCAAGGGTGTAGACTATATGTAGTGGAAGCGGTGAATGAAAGGAAGGGACCCTCCTTGCATCAGTACCTGGTATTTTCATAATTTAAGGATGTTTTTCTGAATGAGTTACCCAATGTCGTGAATAGATGACCTCTTCGATTAGATGAAAGGAGCAGCGGTATTCTCAAAGATCGATTTGCGATCAGGGTATCGCCAATTAAGGATTAAGGAAGGTGATATTCCTAAAACTGCCTTTCGAACCCAGTTTGGACATTACGAGTTCGTCGTAGTACCTTTAGGATTGACCAATGCGCTAGCAGTATTCATGAGCCTCATGAACGGCGTATTCCAAAAGTACTTAGACCATTTTGTAGAAGTCTTTCTAGATGACATCCTCATCTATTCCAAGAACGAAAGAGAACATGAGGAACAATTACGAGTGGTGTTGTCCTGCCTTAGAGAGAAAAAATTGTATGGGAATTTGTCAAATTGTTCCTTCTTCCAGAAAGACATCCACTATTTAGTTCATATCATTTCCAGTGAAGGAATCTTTATGGACCCAGAAAAGGTAAAGGTCATTATGGAGTGGCCAATGCCAAAAAATACCCATGAGGTGAGAAGCTTCATGGGGCTAGCAGGTTATTATCAGAGATTTGTGGAAGGATTCTAAAAAATAGTGAAACCCATCACCACTTTGTAGCGCAAGGGGGTCAGGTATGAATGGACGGAAGAATGTGATAGTGCAATCATTGAGCTTAAGAGGTTACTAACTAGTGCGCCAGTTCTACGAGTGTCGGATATGGAAAAGGACTTCACAGTCTACACGGATGCCTCGAAGAAAGGTTTGGGGGTCGTGCTAATACAAGATGGAGGAGTGATAGCTTATGCATCAAGGAAGTTGAAGAAACATGAAGAGCTATACGTGACTCATGATTTAGAGTTGGCGGTTGTAATGCTAGCTCTGGAACTTTGGAGGCACTATCTTGTGGGGTGAAACTTTGAGCTCAAAACAGACCATCAAAGTTTAAAACATCTCTTCACTCAAAGGGATCTGAATGCTAGGAAAAGGAAATGGAGCGAGTTTATGAGTGAGTACAAATTTGGTATTTCATACATCAAAGGAAAACGAAATGTGGTCGCAGATACCTTGAGCAGGAGACCACATGTCTTCTCCTTGGTACCCTTAAAGGTCAATCTAAGGGAACGTGTGTTGATGCAACTCCAAGGAGACAGTTGGTATTTAAAGGTTACTTCAAACCTCAAGAGTGGGAGGAAATTAGATCCAAAGTATGAAGGATATAGTCTTGAAGTATATGGACTATTGAGATATCAGGGAAGGATGTACATTCTTGACGATGGGGATATTCGAAGCATCATACTGAAGGAATCTCATAGAGCCCTTTATTGTGCGCATCTAGGTGTGAAAAAGATGTATGCAGACATGAGGAAACTTTTCTTCTGGGTAGGCATGAAGTGCGATGTAGTCCATTTCGTCGCCAAGTGCCTAGAGTGTAAACAAGTGAAAGTTGACCACCATCACCTGGTAGGCCTCCTACAACCACATGATGTTCCTATGTCCAAGTGGGATGTCATCTCTATGGATTTTATTGTGGTGTTGTTGCTCACATCTCATAGACACAATGCCATTCTTGTGATAGTGGATAGGTTAACCAAGAGTGCTCATTTTATTTTGGTTAGAGACACTTACGATGTCACTGATGTGGCACGTGTGTTTGTAAGTGAGGTCATCTGTTTGCATGGGATACCTAAGAAGATCATTTCAGATAGGGATTCCAGATTCACTTCTAAGTTTTGGACAAGTTTGCAGTCAACGTTGGGGACTCATTTGAACTTAAGAACAGCTTATCATCCTGAAACAGATGAGAAAACTGAGAGAGTAAATCAAGTCATGGAAGACATGCTTAGGATGTACGTCATGGATAATCAAACCCATTGGGAGAATTAGCTACCTTTGGTAGAGTTTGCCTACAATAACAGTTTTCATAGCTCCATCGGAATGCCACCCTAAGAAGCTTTGTATGGAAGGTCGTGCAGAATGCCATAGATTAGAAGACCGAGTAACAATTGGTCCAAAATTGATTCAAGAGATGGAGGAATGGGTGATTCAAATTAGGCATAGACTAAAGGAAGCATGGGATGGGCAGAAAAGTTATGCGGATGCACACAGGACCGACCGAAGTTATGAAGTGGGAGACTAGGTTTTCATTCGTATCAGGCCTAATAAGAGTACCATATGGTTCGGGAAGGGGACAAAGTTGTCACCTCGATTTATAGGACCATTCAGATCCAAGAGAAAATTGGACATGTTTCCTATCGTCTCGTACTGCCACCCCACTTGCATGAAACTCATAATGTTTTTCATGTATCTATTTTACGTCATTATGTTGTTGATGAACCACATAAACTAAATTGGAAGGAATTGCAGGTATCGGACGTGGGAACTCTCATAGTAGAACTGTTACGCATATTGGACCGTAGAGTTTGACAGCTCCGGAACCGTTTGGTAGACCAAGTTAAGGTCCAATGGGACAAGTATAGTCCAGGATCTGCTACTTGGGAAGACGTCAAGACATTACGACGAGACTATCCCTCACTTTTTTACCACCTTAAGAATATGTTTCTCGAAGGTTGGGTGTATGTAACACCACCTTTTGACTTAGACAACCAAGGTTACCTGAGGCCTACACACTTTTATTTTCTATTCACAAGTGAATTTTCTATTCACAAGTGAAACTATTAAATGATACACTTGAAATTTTAAGACGTATAAATTTTATGAATGTTTAAATGTATTTGGATAATGATGGATATGATGCAACATATTGTGTGAATGAGAATCCTATAAAGATTTAAATGTTATTTGAATGATTTTGGATATGATGCAATCTATTTTGTAAATGATAATTTTATGAATAGGTGTCATTAATTGAATTATGGGATATTATGAGATCTATTTCTAACTTGAAAAATTTGATGTTAAGTTGTTGGTACGCAGATACCGAATTGAAATTATGGTTGTATGCAATTACATGATGATAATGCAAAGAAATGTATGAGTTTGTGTTACAGACTAATCTGCAGGTTATGGGCTATGAAATAGCCAAGGGATAATGATGATGAAAGTGGATGTCATGACCACTAGCCGAGAAACATTATGGTGTGGATATTTGTATGTGAAATTATATTGGTTTGGATGAATTTCTATGATATGTGGAACAATGCAGGATTTTAGGTGATGAGACTACCCAAAACTGAATAAACGATGACAAAACTCCCAGCAACACGGTGCCACTGTATATTCCATTGTAGGGTGTGGATCCTAGTTATGATTAGGAGGGGTGGAGGCATTTCCCACCGTGTATCCTCTGAAACCTAAAGTCATGGGAGGATGGTGTTAGCTCACGCTCCCCTAGACATGTGATGATGATTGTCAGTTGCCTGCTGGGGAAGCTTGGTCGAGATAGTGACACTTCCGCTTACGGGTTCTATTTGGAGTTAGGTCAATATAGTTGACGCTCCAAGATAGTCCAATAGAGGAAGGATAGGAATGGAAGATGGAAGTAAGTTAGGGATGAAGGATGAGTAGAAATAGTTGAGAGTGTATGGATATTTGTCTTATGGTGGAATTTATTGTTTTTCCTTATGAAAAGAAAATGCATATATATATATGAATATTCATAATTATGTAATTAAATTACAATTGTCTAAATAACATTGTTGAGCTAGATAATTGAAATGAAAGGATTTCGCAAACATTAGATTGGTTTATTTTCTTTTATAAAATGAATAGTCTTGTTGAAGGGATTGGATGCATATGGAAATTACTATAGAGATGATAGTTATTGATATTAGTACATGAACGAGGCTTGCATGTACTAGCTACACAGGCATTTCTTGCACATGTACACTAGTATGAATGAGTTTCTTGGCTTACTTACTAATAATGATGGTTATTTGTTATGAATGTGTGAACCATGTTTCTTTTCCCTTGTATAATAAAATACCTTAACTTTGGGACGAAGTTTCCTGAAGGGTGGGTGTATGTAACAACCCTAGTTAAATAGTTGCATAGGGTTTATCAAGTATAGTTAATTAAATAATGAACTGTCCTAATATATTTTAGTTAAACAATGATTATTTATTAATAATATTATTTATTTATTTATTTATTGTTTATATCTATTTATTAATTAATCAACTCATTAAAGGTTTGGGTAATGAATTAAGAGCTTAATAATTTTTATTTATTTATTATAAAACTTTACGTATGCAGGGGGGGTGAAGCATTAAGTGGAGGGATAAGGTAATAAATGGAGGGATAAGTTAATAAATGGAAGGATAAGGTAATAAATGGAGGGATAAGGTAATAAATGGAAGGATAAGGTAATAAATGGAGGGATAAGGTGGGTGGCATTAAAGGAGGGTAGGAGTCGGTGAATGGAGGGGGATATGACTGGGCAGAGGCCTTCGAGAAGGGGGATTATGAAAATTTGGGAGAGGAGCATTATTGCAGGAGAGGATTGTATTTTCTGAGGGATATTTTTTGGTTTGGAGTTTGGGTGAACTTTTGCAGGGAGCACCAGGTTGCTGGGAGTTTTGGGCTCGGGGGCCAGGAATCCTCACGTAATCCTAGAGCTAGGGATCCAGATAGGCTACTCCTAGTTGGCTAGGTGGTTAGTCGGTTTTGGGCAGGGTTTGGTCAGAGCATCAGGCAGAGTTTTGGGCAAAGCAGTAGAGAGGACAGCGGATATTGGGAAAATAGCATCAGCCAAAGGTATCTATATTCATGAATTTGTTGGGTTATGTGGTTGTTATGTAATTTATTAGATTTTTTTTCATAAATTTAAATTTGTGTTTCTTATATGCTGAATATAGAAATTTCTTATTGCTTATACGTTGAAATGTTGAATGAAAATTCTTATTTCTTATGTTGAATAATCTTAATGTTTAAATTTACAATTTTTGGGGGGGCTTTGTAAACGAGGTTCTTATAGTTTTTTTCATAGATGATTTCTCCAGGAATACATGGTTATATTTCTTGAGGAAGAAATCAAAGGATTTCGATAAGTTAAAATAGTTTAAATCTCTCATGGAAAAATAAACAAATAAGAAGATTAAGGTGATCAGAAATGACAATGGAGGTGAGTTATGTGGAAAAGAATTTGATCAATTCTACAAGAAGTGTGGAGTAACATGCAAAAATACCACACCATATTCCCCAGAGCAAAATGGAATTGTTGAAAGAGTGAATATTTGTTGGCACATGGGCAGACCCAAGTTTCAACACTACAACAGTGCACCAACAAAACCCTAACTATCGACCCTTTCGGCAACACCTGCGAAGTAGATGAAGTCTCACCCAAGGTAGAGACAGGGGTGGTTGCAGGACTCAGGTGTCTGCAACCTTAGCTGGGACACAAATCTATGACTACAATACTTAATAGAGCACTTAGCACCGTTAGTTCATCATTATTTACCGAATATCTACTTTGCAGATAAAATAGAGCATTGCAGCATTCACCTAGATCTAATGTATCTAAGAACTTAACATCAATAAATGGATCATATCTGGCAAGCACTAAGCACATTCACCTATATCATATCTAAAATCTAGATTCATCATAAGAACAAAGCATAAACATATCTATCTATCTATCTATATCAAGCACTTAGAAAATAACACATAAATGCATTAAATCATCGCACAAAGAAGAATAACACAGTATTTACATGGTTCACGCCCACCCTGGGGCTACATCCACCAACTCTTCTTCTTTATTAGCTTCAATCAGTTATCTACATGCATATAGCCACAAAAACCCTACTTCGCATAAGATAGGAGATTTGCGTGCACCTCACCAGATCCTCCTTCCCCGAGCTAGGTCTAGCACAAAGCCTTTTACAATGTATTACAACCACTTGCACTTAGCTCTACAAGTTTCTCACAATATGCAAAGAGCATCTACAAACCAAACTTGCACTTAACACTTAGCTTATCGGCCATACATCACATAGATGCCCCTTCTTATATTTCTTAGACATCTATTTATACTTTACAAAATAGGCCTAAACATGGGTAAACCCATGGGCCAACATCCCATACCCATTACATATTCCCAAATCCCAAAAAGGAGCTGAGATCTCGCGATCTCTGCTTTGTCTTGCACTCTGTCTTCAACAGGCTGTCGAAGTCCCAAATTAGGTCAAACTTGACCAAGGATCTCCCAAAACTTGGTCAAGGGAAAACAATAGTACATTGATGGAAAGGAAAGAAGCATGCTCAGTGGTGCCAGGTTCGCACAAGAATTCTAGGCAGAGATAGTCGACACTACAAAATATTTGATAAATGTGTATCCTTCATCAGTGCTAGTCAACTTGACTCCACATTAGGTATGGTTTGGTAAGAATCATTCACTTTCACATATTAGAGTCTTTGGATGTGATGCATCTGTGCATGTTCTCAAGGAAAAGAGGAACAAGCTGGAAAACAAGGCAATCAAGTGTATTTCCATCGGTTATAAGGATGGAATGAAAGGATACAAGCTATGGGATACTATATTGAGGAAAATAGTGTATAGTCGAGATGTTATCTTAATGGAAGTCAAAGGAACTTCCAGGAATGAATGGGATCAAATGAAAAAATATCCAAAGAAGCTAGTGTTTGAGCTGAGGAATGAAGAAAATGATTCAGATGAAGAGATGGAACAGTTGAATTCGGTTGTAAGGAGATATGAATGAGTAAGGAAAATAGATGAAAGGTATATCCTTCCTGATTTCAATTATACATTTGTGTTATATGCCACTGATGATGAGACCAAGTCAATTAGGGAGACAATTGACTCAAAAAAGGTTAAAATTTGGAAGGACTCCTTGGTCAAAGAAATGAATGCTTTCGTAAGAATGAGACATGGTATTTGGTCAAACTACCAAATGGAAGGAAACGTGTTGGTAGTAAGTGGATATTCAAGAATAATTTAAACACAGCATGTCAAGTACACAAGTTCAAATCTCGAATGGTAGTGAAAGAGTATTCCCAAGTCGAGGGAGTTGACTTTGTTGAGATTTTCTCTCCTATTGCAAAATTAACTTCCATTAGAGTACTAATGTATCTAGATGTAGCATTTGGTCTTGAAATAGAGAAAATGGATGTGAAGACAATGTTCCTACATGAGTACCTATAAGAAGGAATCTACATGAAACAACCTAAAGGATTTAAGGGAAAGAAAGAGTTGGTATGCAAGTTGAAAAGATCCCTTTATGGTATAAAGCAATCACCAAGGATGTGGTATAAAATTTTTGACACATACATCCTTAGTTTGGGATTTGTGAGAAGTGAGGTTAATCAATGTGTATATTCCAAGAAAGAAGGTGGTTCTTTCATATATGTATCTATGTATGTCGACGACATGTTGTTGGTAGGAAACAATATGGATGATATAAAGGAGGTTAAGATGCAACTATCATCCAAGTTCGACATGAAGGATATCAATGCAGTGAAATTCATTATGGGAATGGAGATTAAGAGAGATCGGGTAGTTAGAAATCTTTGTTTAAATCATAAAAAGTACATTAAAATAGTCTTGAATCATTTCAACATGTAGGATTGAAAATTGATCAAGGTACAAATTATTGTGTGAGAAAAAATAATTGTTGAACAACTTCCAAAGACACGGGAAGAAATAGAGGTCATGGCACATGTTCCCTATGCTAGTTTCATTGGTAGTTTGATGTATGCAATTCTCTACACTTGACTAGATATTGCTCATGCAGTGGGATTTTTAAGTAGATACATGTCAACACTTGGGAAAGAGTACTAGAATGTTGTCAAGAGAGTGTCTAGGTACTTGTGTGGCACAACAAAATATTTTATATGATACCAAGGAAAACTTGAAACAAATAGGGAAGTAAATGTACATGACTTTATCAATGCTAATTGGGATAGAGATATGGATCGAAAAAGTTCGACTAGTGGATATGTGTTCAATATACTCAGTGGAAGAGATAGGAAGTAGTAGTTGTGTCGACAATAGAAGTTGAATACATGACATCTACTCATTCAAGAAAAGAAGTTGTATGGTTTCATTGACTTTGTTCAGGGATTAGATTTCAATAGAGAGATATGAAGATAAATTGTGACATTCAAAGTGAAATATCTATGGTAAATAACCTAGTGTACCATTTTAGGGTGAATAATATTGATGTACAATGCCATTTTGTGAGAGACATAGTGGAAAGAAAGAAGGTGTTGCTAGAGAAAGTAAACACTTTGGAAAACATAGAAGACTATTTGACAAATTCTATGAGTGTTTTGAATATATCTTGGTGTAGAGAGGTAATGGAAATCACTACCCTAGGTCAGTGTGTTGATATTATGGTAGTTGCAGGAGGTATTAACCTCCACTTGTAACCTTGGACGAGACTAGAATATTTCAGGAAGAAAGAGAAACCCTAAAGCCTTGGAAAATAACCCTAGAAGACAAGTCGGCTAAACAAAATAACTAATATTAATTTTGTGTCCCCTAGGAAGAGAAGTTGACCCAGACAGCTAAGAAGGAGCAGTATAAATATAGGGAGCTAGAGCTCAGTTGTGACTAACTCACTCGCAACTACATAAGACCAGTTGTGTGCAAGTTTGGAGAGGAGTTGCAACTACAGTTGTTGCAACTTGTATTTTGGTTTCTAGCTTGGAATTTCTACTTAGTATTTGGTTATCTTTGCTTGGTGCACTAGCCTTGGTTGTGTATTGATTTTCTACCAGAATTCTTCTCTCTATCAATGTTAAGGTGCTCGAGGGTTACCTTTATTTTTATGGTTGGGTGACAATATTGTTATATTGTCTATGGTGAAATGAACACACCCACTTTTCTAACAGGTTATGGGACCACACCTCATTTAGTCAATCTAACCACTGGAAGGAAGCTAAGCCACAATATTATCAATCTCGTTGAAGAATTTTCGCTAAGGTTTCTAGTAGGTGTAGTTACTGAAGCATTGTCGCTAGGGTTACTAGTAGGTGCAGTTGCAAACCCTAAAAACTCTTTCCCAACACCTTATGATGGAACACCTTACTCAGGGAGAGGATATTCTAGTGCACCTTAGTCCAATGCACCTATTGGCACTCTCATAAGGAAAAAAAGTCAAGGTTGAGATTTTGGGTCAAATTCAATGTTTGGCCAATCAAAGTCAAAGTTTGACCAACTATCAATCAACAGAATTGTTACAAGGAAAATATCTCTATGTCTAGGGGTGAACTACAAAATACGTAAATGACTACAGAAATCAACTCTAAACTCAAATATGTTATATAAGAAAATATCCTAACGAGACCAGATAAAGATCCTACCTCGTCCAGATGTTCGATGAAGTCCACCGTTGAGCACTTGACTCAAAGAAATACACCTGCAACTTCTCCTCAACAACTAAGAAACGCAAGAATATGGTGATAATATATAAATTTATCACATTCAATAGCAAAATCCATCAACATTCATAAAAAATACGCCCATGGAATAATAATTCAAATATTTGCAAGATATTAATTGGACAAGAAAAGAGTATTTCTATTAAAATGTAATCAACAGAAGTGAATGAATTACAAACTTCCATGTCGGCATAGTTCGGAACTGAGAAACCAAGTCCCTTCCAGTTGGGCCTCCACCACTTCAATCCTCCACCAAAGAAAATCGCATATAAGCGAGACAATGAGGTTCTCAATCAAGTAGGGAAGATTTTGGGAGCTGAACAATGTGTTCAGACTTAAAAGGACAAAGGGATGTAGACTCAATATGAAGTAAATAATTTCTCCAGAGTAACTTTGCTCACAAAGTTCAATTCTTCTCCTCCTTTCCACAGCTCGGATATGGCCCATTTATAGCCTTCAAGTGGAACTGAAGGGCCAAGTTGGAACGTTTCTAGTATATGGAAGGTCAAGGATCATGGATCCTGTGACATGACATGGAAACCCGACACTATTTTTTTAATTTTTGGCACAAAACCCAATGTACACGGTTTGTAATGGTGTAAGTTGCGTATACGCATGTTGTATAATAGTTAAGGCACGTATATGTGGAAAAATATTTTTTTTAGCTCTGGGATTTGCAAAAAGGGACTTCAAGTCTACATAGGGAAATGGAAAAAGGAATTCTGAGAAACTTTTCATAGGGTGAGGTAAATATTGCTATAACAGATGCCCCCTAATGTGTAAGGTCATAGGAGTATCTGTGATGGAAAAAATACATTATAATGCCGAGAAGTGGAGTAATGGAGACCCATCTAGAAGAACTAGTTGCTCATGAGAATATTGCAATTGTACTGACTTTGCACACATGGCTGTCAATTTGAATTACACTTGAGATCCATGTGAAAATATACCAAGAAGTTGTTCATTTCCATGAGTAGGAAATACAAAGGTGGCTACATGCTAAAGGATTTCATAGTCATGAACAAGGCCTAGTAAAACCAGTCTCAAAATCAATCTGAAGATATCTATATACAATGGAGTACAATCTGAGCCCCCATGATCACTGAAGTCACATAGGTATTGGTCCAATGAGAGATAGCAACAACTCAAGAAATTTGTGACTATGAACTGATGTCTTCAAGTCTTCTACATGTTCCACCAAAGGTGCAATTCTACATCATGTGAATAAAGGAGTTGAGGTCGAACACAATGAGACTTCAATTGATTATCGATCGTTAAGGTATACCGTTAAAAAATGTGAGACGACCTATCGATAATGAAAGTAGGTATCAAGGCACCGAGTACATTCTTACAAGTGTGAATAAAGGTGTCGGGGTCGAACACTTTAAGAATCCATCGATCATGAGACATTGATGTATTCCCAAGTGTCGATGGTGGGAGAACTTGCCACTAATGACTGCAAGCCTCTAGGTACTCATAGAACTCTAGGTCTCACTTCCAAAATAGATGAGTTGAATTTGATGGAAGGAGACCCACTGAAAGGAGAGCATTAAGTCATCTCTCATCATTTATCACGAGGTACAAAGAAGGAGCTTGATGATTTGGAGGAAATCGAATGAAGAACATGTTCATGAACCAATGACCCTTTGCGGCTTTCGCGTGTGCCAGATGCAAGTGGTACGCGAAAAAGACCCTCTGAATAGAAGCCAATAGGGAAAATTGTTGACAAAGGAGAGGAAACCACTAATAAGGCTAATGGAATCCAAGACTCTGCAAAAATCCCATTGTGTGAATAGATTTCTTGTCTTCGAACACAAGGGAAGCCACCTAGTCAGCAACCAATTATGAAATGTCGATTGTTGGGTTCAAGGTTACCTACCAATCATGAAAGTAGGACCAGGGTGCACAATAGGACTATACTTTCATGTAATTCTGAGACACACTGAGGGTATGGTCGACATGCAAAGTCAAGAGTTCTAAGGAATGTCTGACATAGGTTGATAGACATCCTTTGAAACTTTGTGATGCGGGAGGCATCAATCAAACTCTCCATAGGGACTAGAATAGTAACTAGTTGGAGGATAAAACTCTACGTAATGAGCTCATCTTCCTAAGGTCATGCTAAACCCAAAATTTTGATGAAAAGTGGACTCAAAAATTTTGTGCTATGTTCAATAGGTGACACGAATGCTGCCAATATAAGATAATATTCTTTTCTTGCCCGTCTTTTTTTGTTTTTTCATAGTCAAATGAATGTTATGATACATAGGAGGAAATGTGTGTTGCAAGTAAGCAACTAGTTCCAGCAGTGGAACATACCTATGCTCAATGCAAGGAGTTGCATGTGGGATATGGACACTCAGGGGAATGTTTCCTCTTGGTTTTAGGGTTTCAAGTTGCAAAGGATATAAACAAGGCTCTGCTTGGCTGGTGATGCAAATTACTGAGGTGATAGGATTGTAATGCAAAAGTGGGAACTGACAATAGGCTCAATACTACAAGAAAGAGAATGAGATGCAATTACAACTTAACGCCAAAAAATGTCATTTTTCATAATCTTAGTCTACTTGTTTTGAAAAAGGGGTAAACTTGCACCAAATAGACATCCTTTCAAATCCAAATTACAAATGTGAAAGATACAAGTTCACTCAAAAATCTTTTTCGCTTTTTGAGAGAGTCGGAAAAGAGCTTAAATCGGACTCGTTGGGAGTCCTATAGGTATATGTGAGCATGTTTATGAGTAAGAAATGAGGTTAAAGCATAAATTCATGTATTAGATATAAGGGAATCTCAATCCTACAGAAAAAATCTTTACATGGGCACCAAATGGAGCAGGGAATCTAACTAGGGTACCCATGTTTGGTAAGTCTCTACGATTCAATAACGAAACTTCTAGTAGTAGATAGAAGGTTTTTTGTTGCTATTAAATGGGTTTGTACCTAAGGCATATGAGTTTCATTCATAGGATGATGCAATTCATCTTTCTCCCCTCTTTCTTTTTGGTTTATTAAAATTTTTAATTAGGCCTCCTTTTTTAAGTTTTTTAAGGCGCAACTTAGAAATTAAGGTGTATGCGGGATACAGATCATCGGTTCTTGTATATGCATACCTATACACGAC
Organism: Picea engelmannii; assembly: GCA_009831015.1. Taxonomy (NCBI): domain Eukaryota; kingdom Viridiplantae; phylum Streptophyta; class Pinopsida; order Pinales; family Pinaceae; genus Picea; species Picea engelmannii. The sequence continues at coordinate 74,171 of ML792412.1, read as the reverse complement.
TATTTGAAAAAATCCAATGTACAAGAAGACCTATATGCAACTGTGTACACTATATATCATGTACATGTCCATGGATAAGATTTTTTAAATGTTTCTAACTCAAAAAATGGTTTGGATCTTGCAAGATGGTGTTAGAGTGGAGAGAAAGAGAACATGAAGAGGTGGGTGTGGCAGTGGAGAGAGATCCAAGGGACCATATGGCCTTAAAAATATGTGGGATATACAATTTTTTGGCTTTCAAAGGTATGAGTGATCAAGTGAGACTGTTTCAACTACTTGTGAACTACCGAGATCTGGATATTGAGACCTTCAACCTTGATGGACAACCATTAAGGATTGAAGTTGAGGACATCTACTTCTTGACAAGATTGTCATGTTGGGGTGAGGTGGTCAACCTCAAAGCCCAAGGATATGGGAGTGGAATGAACATAGAGGATTACATAGCCACTCATTGCATTGCAGGGACCAAAAAGGTAGGGAGCCAACTTCCGATCAGAGAGATCAAAAATCTGAGTCTCAAGATTGATGTCCTAGTGTTGAAACGGATCACAAGGTTGGCCTCATTGCACCAGGCATCAAGGCCACTTATGTTCTATTAAGTGGAGTGCTCGTGAACCCCATTTTATGACTCGTTCACCTCACTATTGGAAAAAATGAAGATCCAACTGACAGACTGCAAACTAGGTAGAAAGAGGAACTTCAGCTTCACGTCTATCCTTTTCAGTTTTTTCTTAGAGCGATTTCTAGGCTTGGGTTCATAGATTTGAGATTGTTCTGCATAGACCTCGCGATATAGCCATGGTACAGTGGAATGAGGTGATGATGTGGCAGGGGGTGGTAGGGTGCCAACACCCTACCTTCTGGTGGAGTTGGCAGGTGATGGATCTGGAGGACTACCCTTACGCAAGGATTTGTTGGATTACTAAGAGAGGGGGTGAATCGATAATAGAGAAATTCAATCCTTTTTAACCACAAAATTCAAGTGTTATATCAATGTATCATTATCATCCAATAGTTTCAGAGTAAATAAACAATGAACAAATGAGCAATCATACACATACAGAGTACACTAGTGTTTTACGTGGAAACCCAAAGTGAGAGAAAACCACAGAATGTTTTTTCTTATATGTCTTTAAGAATTACATTCATTGGAAGAACCAACTTCCTTTTTTTATATATGCAACTGGAAGGAGGCTCCAACCCCCTAGTTTCTCAAGCTAAAACCTAAGGGAAGCTCCAAATCCCCAATTCTCTGGATACAACCAGAAGGAGGCTACAACCCCCTATGTTCTTCGGCTACAACCACCTGTCCTTGCCCCGTCCAACCACCCTGAAATATAAGTATAATGATGGAACCATTGTCACACTATCACTTTGATATATACTATTATAAACATATACCAATCATCATGTAATCAACCTGTACCATAAACAAGTGCATCAACCATGCACCAACATGTACCAAACAACCTATAATCAGCTTGTACCACAAACAAGTGCATCAACCATGCACCAACCTGTACCTCAACCTGTAATCATCATGTACCATAACCTGTACCATCAATGAGTGCATCAACAATGCACCAAATATGTATTAATCATGCATCAAATACACATAAACTATGACTCATCAAGATGTACCAACATCATCAACTATACACCTCATGTGTGTACCAATTCATCGACTACTTGTCTCAACCATGTACCCAACATGTACCTCAACCATATACCAATATAACCATCAAAATTTCTCTAGAAATACATCACACCATCCATAACCAAATATCATAAACCATTACATCAAACCATGTGCCACAACCTCATTGTTATACAACCTCTATCTGTAACATGCCTCAACCAAAATCCCTCATTAATTTCATCATCCAAATCTGATTTGTAACTCTGTAATAGACTTGGTGTATATGATCACATACCTACAAACCTTCCTTAACTTTAAAAAAAAGGGACTAACATTTTGTCAAACTTTACTTTAGTCTCACGTGACTAATTTTGGATTAGTCAACAACCCTAACTTGCAATAATAATAACTATGTACCTGTAATGAATAAAGATCTGAAAATGGTATACAATGTTCTTCAGTGTATTTTATGCAATTCCTCCATATTCCACTACTTGGAACCTCTCAGAAAATGTGTTATAGAAAAAATGAGATACCTTGTTGAATTATGGCTTATTCTAGAGATCGAAATTGTAGAGAATTCCCTGCACGGAATATTTATTGTGTATATCATAAAATGTTACAAAACACAATATGGACTATACTCTAACCAATACATTTGTTCTTACTGAATTTGGATCTTTTATGAAGAATTTATGACGTTTTTACCTGAAACACATGTTTTAGACTAGTTTCAGGACTAGCCACAAACCCTATTTTCCACGGAGTGTAACTCCAAACATACAACGACCCACAAGATGAAATTTTTATCACGGCTACTTGGATATGTTTCCTCAATGGCCTCCCAATTTCACTGTCTGAATCATTCTAGAAAAAAAAATTATTGTGAAAATGGTGAGATGACCTGTAAATAACATACCTTAGAAAGCATCATCAAAAGAATTTATCCCCCCTTGAATTTTGGCCTTCTTTACTTCACCTTCCCTCTTAAATTCGTCTTAGATATGCTTTGGTTACCTCGATAACTTGTAATATTCAATATTCTCAAGTGTAATTAAAATGAGAGACCCTTACTTTTATGTAGCTTCTTCAAGGGGTTACCTTCTAACCATCTTAAACCACTTTCCTTATTTTAGGGCTAACCCACTTCTAACCACTTGTCCACTTAATAATTTATCCTTTAACTTTATTATTTAAATAATTTATTTTGTATCCACTTTGACTTATAGTACACTCATCACTTCACTTTATTATTTAAATGATTTCTTCTTTGCAACCACTTTGACTACTTTGACCTTTTGGGGCTTCTAGATGACTCGTGAGGGTTCTCCAACTTCACATGGCCATAAATCTCTAACTGTGAGGAGTTATGTGACATTCCACATACCACCAGAAATGGAATGACATGTAATATCCATATAGAATAGTCGTACCTTCAAATATATTAAAACTCATACCATTATCCATCTAACAAACTTGGGTCCATTACCCAAACCTTTGTGCTACCGGAATTTTATATTGGACTTTCTTCAAGGGTTGATGTCAATGAAAACCAATCCAATTAATAAATAGGATTGACTTCAGAGGAGATCTGGACATGCCATTACCACCAGGTTCTGCCTGTAGATACATAGGTATGTCAAAGTTTTTTGAATATTTCATTTTTTTGTATTTTTGCATAAGAAAAAAAAATAAAAATTGGATGATGTCAAGTACTAACTAAACATGTATGTGACACAGACGTGGGTCCACGATGGCTGGATGGAATTCCATGACACCGGCAGAGGCAACAGGGGGATGAGGCAGTAGGAGGGGATGCTGATAGAGTGCTTCAAAATGTGCAGGGCAACCTGTCTCATTTGACGCAGAGGATTCCCATGGTTCAGGTGGAGGATCCGTCAGAGGCGATGCAGCGACAGGTGGTAGGTGTACCCCATGCTTGGGTATGACTCTTTCCATGTCTCACAAACATGATAGTATTCTATCATAACAAATATTTGGCGCCACGGGCGTAGATGTCGTGACTATTGTATGATTGGTCGTATATGTATTTTGATGGTGTCAGCCCCAATTTCATACTATAACAACATATTGTTTTGAGGGATGAAATATATATAAAAACATTGATCTGCGGCTTTACTTATGTTACAATGTGTACATTGATGAAAGTGTTTTCTCTTCTTTAGTTATGTGACAAATTCCAATCAAAAACAAAATTAACATATGCATCAGATACATAATTAGAACTTCTAGGTATGTGATGATAAGTAATCAAATCAAAATTTCATTCTAAAATTCATACCCATAAGAATTGTCGGAGTAGAGTAGGTTTGCACACATGGTAACTGTCTTTCAACTAACATACTACTAACTAGGAGTCCAGGACCACTTCTAATGAGTGAATACCATGTGAAACGAAATCACTTAAAAGTTCTATAATAGCGCTATACTCAACCACATTATTCGTGGGTGGCCCTAGGGAAACGTCGCATGAAGACATGAGTAGACCCTCAGGTGAGTAAAAATCCCAAGCGGCAGAAGGCAGGTTCCATGTATGACGACTGGCCCTGTCTGTGAATCCTAAGTATATCGAGGACTCCGTTGACATCTGCCAACCAAGGGAAAACTTGATAAGCAAGTTGAAGATAAAAACAAAGGGAAAATATATATACACTAAAATGCATCAGTATATAAAGAGTTACGCCCAAGGTTGGGGCTCAAGCGTAATATATTTTCAAATAGAGCCCATTCCTAGGCTAATCCAGCATGTTCCCTTCATAATATTCTAACTCATAGGCTCCTTTTTCTAAGACACATTGCATGATATAAGGATCGTGCCACATGGATTTGAACTTGCCTTCCCCCAGTGGTTCTTTGGCTTGATCATATAGAAGGACCAATTCACCCTCAGTGTACTATCGAGGAAAGACAGACTTGTCATATTGGACCTTGACGCATCTTTTATTCGCTTCGATAGCCGTGGAGGTGTCTTGACGCTACTCATCTAGACTCTCTATGTGTATGAGGCATTGTTCAAGATCGAAAGTGTCAGGTAGGAGCGCAACTTCCAATCTAAGAGAAGGGATTTCTCATTCAATAGGTAATATTGACTCCACACCATGTACTAACTGGAAAGGAGAAAAATTGGTGGAAGTTTTAACCGAGGTTCGGTATGCCCAAAGTGTTGGGTAAAGCATGATATGCCAGTCATATTTTCTCTAGCTGACATTTTTCTACAAAATGTTCTTGAGAGACTTGTTTATGGCCTCTACTTGTCCATTTTCCTGGGGGTATTAAGGGGAAGAATGACCATGTTTAAACCCCATTTTTTATGACAATTCTTTCATCATTTCATTCTGAAAGTGACTTCCATGATCAGTGACAATCTCACTTGGGATTTTGAACCTGGCTATAATTTGATTGAATACGAAGAAGACAGTAGTATTACCATAGAATTTAAATGTAGGCATGGCCTCATCCCACTTAGTAAAGTAATCTACTTCCATGATAATGTGTTGATTCCCCCCAGCTGAAGTTGGGTTGCAATCCACAAAATCTACCCCCCACTTGGTGAAGGGACCGACGATAACAACTAGATGGAGAGGAGATGGATGCGAGTGCATTTTCCAAGTGAACACATGGCAGGGGTGACACTTCTTAACTGCTTCGATGCAATCTTTAAAAATAGATAGCCAAAAATAATCATCTCGCAAACTTTTCTGGGTTGTCGCAAGCTTGGATAGATGAAAAACAAAAGCCCCGTTGTGGTAGTCATTTAGAACAAACTCAGATTATTCATGAGTTAAACAACGACACAGGATATTGTTTATTCCTCGACGATAGAGAGTGTTTTCAATGATAAGGTAATTATTATCTTGTTATTATATATGTCATCGGTCATCTCATGAGAGATGTTGAGGGAACTTCAAAGTTTGAATATAGAGCACAATATCTCCATACCATGGGTCCAATGATGAGACAAGGAGAAAAAATTCATCCAAAAATGAATCAACATGAATGGCATCCTCATCTAACTGAGGGAAGTCAGATATTAAATATCCAAAAACTACTGACTTTTTGGACTTTGCAGAAGCGAAATCGAGATCGAATTCTTGTAGAATGAAAATCCATTTATTGTACTTTCCCCCTATGATATGCCTAGTAAGGACGTATTGAAATGAATTGACATCGGCAATCACAATAGTTTTTCAAAGAAATATATAGTGTCGTAATCATTGGACTGCGTGAACAGTAGCCAAAGATATCTCTTCAACATGACAATATTTGAGTTCAGGGCTAACTAAGTTTCGACTAAGATAGTAAATGATGTGCTCCCAGAGCTCATAATCCTCCTGAACCAACACCATACCAATCCTCTCTTCAGATGCGACGACATAAAGAAAGTAATCTCTACTGTAGTTTGGAGACTTTAGCAGAGGCATCAATACCAAGGATTTATTCAAGGCATCAAAGGATTCATGGGCTCGCTCATCCTAGATAAAAGGAGTTTCCTTCTTTAAGAGACGCATGAAACCCTTAGTAATATTGGCATAGTTCACTATAAAATGTCGTAAAAAGTTATATTTCCCTTGTAAACCTTGAAGTTTACAAATAGTGCATGGGGGAGGAAATAGAAGTATTGCCTCAACCTTTAACGGATCTACCATGATCCCATTCTCAGAGACTAAAAATCCTAGAAGTCAACCTGAACTAATGCAAAAGATGCATTTATGAGGGTTCAAAAATATGTGATAATGGCGACATATTTCAAAAACTAGTCGAAGGTGTTTATGGTGATCCACTCTCTTACAGGAGTGAGCAGCAATATCATCGAGATAGGATTCTACTATGTGCTTGAGATCATGAAATGTGAAGTTCATAGCTCATTGGAAGGTTACTTCGGCATTCTTAAGGCCGAAAGGAATCTTATGGTATGCAAAATTACCCCAAGGGAAAATAAATTTCGTCTTATGTTAGTCCTCGAGCTTAATTTGAATTTGGTTATATCCTAAAATTATGTCCATAAAATAAAAACATTTTCTTCCTGCACACTCATCGATAATTTGATCAATGAAGGGTGTCAGGAAGTTTTCTTTGGGACAAGCTTTATTCAGGTCATGAAAATCCATGCATATCCAGATGGTTCCTTGTTTTTTATTTACGGGAACAGGTTTGGATACCCATTCAGTCAAGGGAACTGGGTAGGTTTTAATCTCATGTTCAACAATCTGAGGGTCGATTCCTAGCATCTCTTCATATGACCAAGTGAACACATCGTGAAATTATTTGAAGAGCTCGGTGTAGATCAGAATTTCTTCTGGCGAACAATCTGCACCGATTATACATTTTCAACCTTGTCAGGAATACAAGAGATATATATCATGACGGTAGGAGATGTTAGCACTTGGTAAATTTCCTATAGGTTGATAGCAGAAGAAATCTATGAAATGTAACTTTATCCAACCACTTTTGAAGCTGGGATCTATCCCTTCCAACTTTAGAGAGGGATCTCTCTATATGATTTATCTATGTTTCCAATTTTAGATATTAGGCTAGGTAAAGAAATAGATTGGTTTTGAAGTCAAAGTATTTTTTCGAATTGGTTGAGACAGTCTACACATCCATTGGGCTATGGGGTCTGTGTTTTAATAAAATATGAAATACAACCAGAAACGTGAAGGAAGACTTCCACAGGGCGAGATAATATACTCACTGGATCTTTTAGTAGCTTAGATGATGGACAGAAGAAAAGATGAGAAAGATAATTTCAACTAAGAAGCAGTTAATAATTTCTTAATTGAAAACACCAGAAGATAAACACTAAAATATTTCGAGTCAGAAACAGGGTATATGAGATAAATCTTGCAACATTCGTTACTCTTAAAGATTAGAATTAGAAAACAAGATGATCGCAAAGCAAGAATAACATTCAACTTAGAGAGTAAACATCACCAGTGAATACACGCAAGAATCCTGTAAAAGTGCCTCCTTTTTATTAATGGAAGATCTCTTCAAAAATATTACAGTCTGAATAGCGTCAGGGTGTGAAGATCAACAACCCTCAATACTTCGAAAGGTGAAGTATTTATAACTCGAATTACAAACGGTCCTGTCATAAATGACCAGGACGTGCTAAATCTATTTTTAGCCTAACTAATTTAACAAATTTCCTAAATCTAGGAACTGCTTGATGACTCAGTGTAACTGCACGCTAATTTCTGGGTAGACCGTTGATGAAGCCTTTACATGAAATCATCTGACTAGACATCTGACTGGACCTAGACAGCTCATCTACTAATCGATTGGATCGCAGAGTTCCTCCCATCTAACATGACTAGGCACATTGAATTTGAGCAATCTTCGATACACTTCGTCCATTTCTGTATATTTGGCGAATGTAGGCTTGGTGAGGAATATGTATCGAATCTCATGTTGGATACTGATATCCAACTGAAGGGCATCCAAGAATGATTTGTCGGTGATGCTCCCTTGTATGCCAACAAACTTTGAACTGTCCTTAGCCACTTCAGCCAATCTCTTCTTGTAGTCTGGGAGTGTCATTAATTTATCATTGATCACTTTCAGACCAGGAAGACCCTTCTTCTGGAGAGCTTCAATTTTATTGAAGAACCTTTGTACCCCCTGGTCCATGACCTGAAACTTTTCTTCCAGCTGAAGCATTAATCCTCTCTTGGTGAAAACCCTTTTGACCTCAAGGATGGTCTCTGTTCTATCTTCAATCTTCAGCTCTTCCAGCTCTTCCCTGGTCTTGGAATTGACGAACTTGATGATCTCATTTGCCTGTGTTGGCATGTCTCCCAATTCTACTCTGATCTTCTCAATGGCTTGTTTGCTTTTCTGGACCAACTCATTCTGCTCAAACATGATTTGTATCATGGGCCATATCTCATTTATGGACTTTGTGATGTCTGTCCATACATTCTCTTTGACCTCAGCCAAAGTCTTCCCTGCCACTATTTGCTTTTGGAGCTGTTGTAGCTCCTGCTTGAATTACTCTGTTGCCTACTTTTCTTTGGAGAGGCTGGTCTGGAAGGAATTTTTTAGTTCCTGAAGGTTCTCAACTTCCTTTTTAATCCTGTTGATCTCTGTCTCCTGCAGGTTCATTTTTTCCATGGATTTAGCCAGGTCGACTGTATTCTCTTGGGATGTCAATGGAGTTGCGTATGGGACTGCTGTCATTGATACAGTGCTTGCTCCTAAAATCAGAATGGCACTCAATGGAATGACTTCCATTGGCTTCAGCTGCTCCTTCTCTTTCAATAATCTCTTCATCTCAGCTTCCATTTCTTTGAGCTGTGCATTCTGCTCCATGAGAAACTTAAGAATTTCATCCTTCTCACCTTCTTTCTCTGCTATCTCCTTCGCCTGCGAGTCCTCTATGGGCGGGAGTTTCAGTTGTTTCCTCTAGGAGGAAATGTCAGCATTATTCTTCTTTACCATCTCCTCTGTTTCTTTGACATTCGAAGGGTCATAGTCAATCTTGAGGACCAGCTCCTCCAAAGTTTTGATTCTATTGTCCTTCACAAAGCATGATATCTTCTCCATCTTGAGTTGTGTTTGAGCATTGTTCAATGACACCTGCCATTTGGCTGCAGAAGGGGAAGCATGCACCAACGTATGAAACACCATTTCCCCTATCTTCTTGTGCAGATCCATATGATCTGTTGGGTGTACGTCCCTCGTCTAGAATTCGAAGGTGGCCCTCTTGTAGTCCGTGATCACCTTGAGGTCTGGTACCTGTGCCTGGAGGAAAGCCATGTGCATCCTTTCCTTTTTTGTGTCAGATGCAGAAAGCAGCCTATGTTGCGCACTCGATGTCTGCTTTCGAAAATAAGTGTAAGTACTACTGGTAAGGGTATGGTTCTTTTTCTTGATCAGCTCGTAATTCTCGAAAATGCTCAACTTGGGCCCAGTCTTGCCTTGATGAGTGTCCAGTGGAGAGTCTGAGGATTTCTTTGGCACTGCTGGGGTGATGTCCTTATGTAGGCTTGAACCAAAGGGTGGAATAACAGACTTAGTCACTGTGGTAGGCGGGGCTTCTTGTTCTCCAGTAGGACCAGGAACTGAAATCGTTTTGGGCCTCTTAGTGTGCAACTGGAACTCTTCAGACGATACCTCAGTGACAGGCGGAGATAAATCCTACCTCGGCCTCTTCTCTTTTGGACCTGTGGCATGGTCGTTGGTGGCACAGTGGTTGTGGGAGCCTGTTGTTCCACTTCAATCAATGTGTTGGGCTCCCAGGCCGTCTGATTAGCAAATTTTTCAATTTCAGGCTTGGACACATGAACATAAGGGATATTTTTGTTCGTCACCCTCATCTCTGAAATGATCCCACATGGATCATAATGCCATGGGAAGCTTAGTAAAAACTTCATCTCTCTCAGCATCTGGTCCACTTCTTCCCCGGTGCCACGAATGTTGCAAATGAAGGAGCCAATCTACCCCTTGATTCTAAGCTATTGCTTTTTCTTCAAATATACAAAATGGATATCATCTGAATTCATGATTTGTCTTATATACTCTAACGCAAAGATTCTGACCGGCACATACTTGGGCAGCTTATAGGGTGCCAACTCGCACCCGTATACTATGATCTCGGTATGGTTTTTATACAGGTACCAATCCCTAGTATTTGTGTTGTCCGAGAGGTGCAGGATCCTTTGAACTTCATCGTTTATTCGAGGCTCGGGCCTGCCACCTAGCATGCTTACCACAGGGTGGTAGAACAGGTCGATGAACGCCTTGAAGCTATACTCTGTGGAGTTATGCTTCAGCAAATAGGTCCATACTGTGACTGCCTGAGGTGTATCATCTGCATCCATCTTCTGCATGGAAAATGCAAACTTATCCGCCTAGAAAAAGATGAACAAGTAGGCTAATATTGATGAATATCTGAACATGCCTTCCATGCCGAAATTCACGAATTGTTCATGAATATTGTCTGCTAAGAAGGTGCTGAAATCAAACTAAGTGGTGGGATTTTCATCGGTGGAGAAAATGGATAGAAAACCCAGAATGGGCTCATCTACCCACTGGTTGGAATAGTACCCTAGCAAAGCACAAAGGGAAGAAATGACCTAGTTTCCCTTAGTGGAGAACATGGACGACGGGTAAGGGGGATTTGTGGAAGGGAATTGAGCGGAGGTGGGAAGGAAAAGCTTGAATATTTGAGCTCTTTGGGAAAAAGTCATCTTCTGATACAACTCTGTAAGGATTTCCAAGTTGAAAGGAGATGCAGAGTCGGCACGGGGAATTTACATCATCTGGTCTATGGCTTCGGGCGTGATGATGAACAGGATCTCTCCAGAAGAGGAGATGAAGGATCTTTGTTCAAGAATATAATGAGCTTGACACTTAAGCATGAACTCGGGAAAATGGTGGATCTGGGGAAAGAGGTAAAGGGGTAAATTGGACTCCCAGAGTCCAATTTCATCACTCTGGTCTAGGAAAACTTCCCTGAGCCATGACTGGAGGTCTGAGAAATCGAAATCACATTTGGTATCTGCGATTAATCTGTCTTTGTCAACCAGTGGGATCTTTTCCAGGTCGACAGGAGGCGGGAGAAACAAATTCTCTTCTCCTTCTGCTTGTCTGGGCTTTGGTGCCATTTCTACAACAGTACCTGCAATAAACACAAAGTTAGTGGGGTCGAATGACTGTGGATGAAGGCGACGGGATGTAATAGAGGAAAAAGTGATGAGTTTCTCTGGTGCGACGAGTGAATAGCGAAAGTAGGGGAAAAAATGGTAGTTTTATTTAAAAATGGGGTCGGTTGGGCACGGGAGATAGGTCAGTTGGATAACGGATAGGTTATCCAGTAATAAATGGACAACAGGTCATTTGGGGGTGAGATGGCCAGTGACTGTGGCTAAAAGATACGGACGGGTGACGTGGTGGCTAGGGATTGGAGGTAAAATTCGTAATAAGGGGCTTGCCATGAGTGAAAGGGGGGAGGGGACTGACAACAGTTATGGGATGTGACTAACTCGGGAACAAGTGGAACAAGCGAAAAGAGTGGAAGGTGACGTCCGTAAGTGACTGGGGGTCTGTCCGATAGCAGAAGGTGACGGGACTTCGGGACCAATAGATTTATGCCACATAATACAAGGGACCCGCCAGAGGGAGATTACCATTCCAGACCCCTGCCCCTCAGTTAAAAGCAGATCATCCAGGGGGGTCCGAAATCCATTTAGGGATGTTGATCTACGTGCCTATTTCTTGGCCGCAGATCTTAGCGCACCTTTTATTACTCATTCCAGACCCCCGCCTCCATTAAAGGCAGAATGGACAGGGGGGTCTGTAATCAAATATTGTTCGTTGATTTGAGCGCTCGATCTTAAGCCGTTGAGATGAGTGCAAGTCTTATCATCGATTCTGGAACCCCCCCCTGGTTAAAAGCAGAACGGTCGGGGGGGTCTGGAATGCTCTGTGCACCGTAGATCTGGGTGTCGCCGTCAGGACCATTGGTATGTGCGGGGAGTAGAAATGGGGAGTGGAGAATACATGCGTTAGGAAAAACTTAGGATAAATGCATTTTATGGGTTTTTTCCCAAATTTTCAAGTAGACACCACCAAGGGACTTCGACCAAACTATATTTTAAGCATTTGAAACATGGTTCAACACTTACATCAAGCTGGCTTTATTGAAACGAAGAAACAGTGCCACTAACCTATGTTCTAACCTAGTTTCCTATGACAGTTAACCCAGATTAAACTATTGGGTTAAGAAATTTCTCTACCTTGGGGCTATCTAACCAGGATTAGACAGTCTGGCCAGATTTATTCACTAATCTAACCTAGACACTTTGGCTAATATTAAATTGTTTATCCAAATTCATTCACTACCCTATCAACATCAAATTTAAAAAGAACTTGGCCATGCTTGAAAGGTATGGACCAAGTTACTATTATTGCATGGGGCTTTTATTGCAATTCTTTTATGCCCTCTTTTTCTTT